>CAXAQZ010000618.1:223382-350882 GCA_963971145.1 Sussaba pulchella | reverse complement strand
CTCCTGGCTCGATTACTCTCTTTCCGAAGCTTAGCTACCTCATCGTTCCACCAGTAAGCTGGAGGTCGGGAGTTGCCTCCACCTCGTCTTGGCATTGTGGCGTCGCAGGCCCCAGTCACTCTGCCAAGTACCTCGTCCACCATTCCTTCCGCCGTATGTGCTTGGATTTCTCCGTCGTCTAGGCTCAAGTGAAATACGTCTTCATCGAACAGGTTTGCTCTCCAGCTCTTGGTGGTGAGCCTGCCGATTGTTTGATCGCTGCTCCGATGATCCCGCGTGATTTCCCAGGTGATAGCGCAGTGGTCACTGTGAAGGTAGATATCCGTCACTTGCTAGTGCTTGCATCTCCTTGCGAGGCCCTCATTGACCATAGTGAGATCTATGAATGATCTCGCCTGGCCATTGACGAAGGTAGGTGAATTGCCGTCGTTGAGTAGAACTAAGTTCAGCGCCGATATTGCCTCGAGGATTGCCTGTCCTCTCGGGCCCGTTCTCGTGCTGCCCCAGTCTACAGCCCATGCATTGAAGTCGCCCGCTACTATGAGTGGGGTTCGATTCCTGGTATCCCTGGTTAGCCGATCCATGGTACCCCCGAAGTCTTCCTGGGTCATGCTCGGTGGTGTGTAGCAGCTGTAGAAGTATATTCCATCAATTTTGGCCCAGACGAAGCCCTCCTCACGCTG
Organism: Sussaba pulchella; assembly: GCA_963971145.1. NCBI lineage: Eukaryota > Metazoa > Arthropoda > Insecta > Hymenoptera > Ichneumonidae > Sussaba > Sussaba pulchella. The sequence goes on along the minus strand of CAXAQZ010000618.1, from coordinate 350,199 downwards.
TTTCATTATCTTCTGGAACGGCTGTTTGTGGCAGGTCCAGATGGCCGCCTTGCCCGTCGCATCCGCCTCCCACGATGGATGGTCAGGGTTTCGGTATGGTTCCGCGATGATTACTACATCTACGTTTTCCTCCCGCACTGTCTGCATGAGTAGGTCCTGTGCAATTTCGCAATGGTTTAGGTTCATCTGCAGTATTTTCATGATCGTTTTTGCATAAGCGCCTGGTGAGCCTTTTTGTACGTGGCGCACTTACTGCTCCCCGCGACGTGTTTGCAGCCTTCTTCTCCTTCTGTCCCACTGCACAGTACACAGTAGGCATCTGTAGTGCACTTGTCAGCTTTGTGCCCTTCACCCCCGCATTTGATGCAGCAGTTTGTCCTGTCGACGCCACTTTTGCAGTATCTAGCCAGGTGTCCGTATCGCCAGCACTTGTAGCACTTCATTGGCTTCATCAGCTCACGGACTCTGCAGCTTACCCAGCCAACTTGGAGCTTGCCGATCGTGGTGATTTTGCTCGCCTCTCTTATAGGTAATATGACTGTGGCAGTCTGGGTTCCACCGTATGTCTTACGAATATACTTTACGTCTTCCACTTTGACCACGTAGTGTTCGCCGATGGTGCTCTGCAGCGATTCCCGGATTTCTTCCTTCGTCGTGATCTCGTCAAGGTCTTTAATCTCTATTAGTGTTTGTTGGATTTTGCTTATTATTGTCGCTTCTTGGCCTAGGGCTTTCTCTATGGCCTTGCAATATTGCGTCGTCCTCTCCTCACTGGCTTTGTCTAGTACGAGTATTATGTCACCCGCCGCCGTCCTCCGTATCTTGGTGACGCTCTGTCCTACTTCTTTCAGGTTTCCGTCCTGCTTCACCTTACTTAGCATCTCGGCGTAGCTCAGCTGTCCTTTCTTCTGAATTATGAGTGCGTTTTGTAGCTCTGGCCGCTTTCGTGGTTCTCGCTGCTTCCTCTTCTCAACCTTTACCCATTTCGTCTCTGACGCGACGACAGGGGCTACAGGGTTCTCGAGTAGTGACAGCGCTGCGTTGTTCTCTTTTCTCCTTCGGGCCTTCTTCGGCTTACGTTCCTCGCGAAGTGGAGTGATTTCCTTTCTTTTGCCTGTAGCGTCTTGTTCTTCGGGTGTGCAGTCGGTTGACTTCGTAGCGTCAAATCTGGGTGACGTCTGTGTAGTCACCTCCTTTGCTAGTGCACCTTTTGATCGGAGACTCTTCTCGTCAAGCCTAGCTACACGGTTGTAGGTAAGACGAATGGTGTTAAGTTTCGTCTTAATGTCCCCATGTACGTTAGTTCTTGATTTCACGAAATTCAGCAGGTCATTGAGCTGTTCTCCAAAAGTGTGCAGCTCTTGTCTTCTCCGATCGTTGTCTCCTACTGACTTGTCTTGTCGATTTTGGACCTGCTCCACCAGTTTTTCAGGCTCCTTCATTGGTCCGTGCGTGCGTGCGTGCGTGCGTGCGTGCGTGCATGCGTGCGTGCGTGCGTGTGTGTGTGAGTTTGTGAGTGTGTGTGTGTGTGTGTGTGCGTGTGTGCGTGTGTGCGTGTGCGTGTGCGTGTGCGTGTGCGTGTGCGTGTGCGTGTGCGTGTGCGTGTGCGTGTGCGTGTGCGTGTGCGTGTGCGTGTGCGTGTGCGTGTGCGTGTGCGTGTGCGTGTGCGTGTGCGTGTGCGTGTGCGTGTGCGTGTGCGTGTGCGTGTGCGTGTGCGTGTGCGTGTGCGTGTGCGTGTGCGTGTGCGTGTGCGTGTGCGTGTGCGTGTGCGTGTGCGTGTGCGTGTGCGTGTGCGTGTGCGTGTGCGTGTGCGTGTGCGTGTGCGTGTGCGTGTGCGTGTGCGTGTGCGTGTGCGTGTGCGTGTGCGTGTGTGTGTGAGAGTAGCTTCTGCCTGTCTCTCTCACTCTTCTAAATGAGGTGCATGCGGCGTCAATCTAACCTCTAGCTTATCGTATATATAGTGATACGAAAGAAGTAAAATGATAAAATAATAATAATGATAATTACAATAATGACTATTATTATTTGATTATTTATCCAATAAAAAGGTTATTGAAAACCAAAATGATTTTTTTTCCGTAGCTGAATTGGAAGTGAGTTTTTTATGGAATTTCAGTGTTTATCAATTTAGATAAGTTGATATTTTTTAATTCAATGTTTTGTTTCATTTAGTCGTACCCATTTTGAAAGCTTTATCAGCGTGTTCAAATGATTCAATTTGTCAGGTGAGTTATTTATTGACAGTCTTCGGACTAATTAATGGCGGTAACCCCTACAGCACAAATTATTGCATCAGCATTGCAGCGATGTTTTTAGATTGCAGTTGCAGTAAAATATTCCATCAACGCTGCATAGACATTTCTAATTTCAAATATTGTAATGTTGCACTGCAACATTGCAACAGCGTTGTAGCGACATTTCTATGTTCAATGATTACAATGGAAGCGGAAAATTGTTCATGTAAGATTTGTTAGTATTGACGAGAACCATTTTTTAAGATTTTTTCGAAGTATGGTTTCTATTTCAAAAAAAACACGTTCTGCACCATAGTGCCACAATTTTAGAATTTTCAACAATTTTTTTTTCTTTTTGGATGTCCCCCTCCAAATCCTATAAGCTTCACTCGAATTATATTTCAATTGGACCTTTATTTTCCATAAAAACCGAAAGTATAAATAAAAATAAAACACCCTGTATAACGTGCGCTGATTACGATCAATCCAGGTAAAATGATATTACATAGACTTACAATTCAAAATATTTAATTTTATTGCTTCTCATACCAATTAATGTCGTGGTAGTATGTCGAAATATGTCGCTTTTGTTGAGCGTTTCAATTTGCACATTTTTTTTACCTGAGATATAGGCCATGGGGGTTTGTGGGCCATGTTGCCCCGTCTGCGCGGCAGAACACGAATAGGATATGAATGAAAAAACTGGCGAGATTAATGTTCAATTGATGTCAAACTACGAGATCCTTACTTCTGTTTCATTGTGTATGCTCTCATTATTAGCTTAGTTGAAAATAGCACTAGGGTTTCATTATGTCATGTCGATTAATTGTCAAATTTTTTGGAAAAACATAATTCAGAGGTGTAATCCGTAATTTCGTTTCGCGGATGCTACAGTCGTATTCACCCCCGCGACGGAAAGAGAGGTTGGGTCGTCGAATAACGCGATTGGCCGCGGCTGAATTGCCAGCGTCGTCCATCTTCTTTGTCCATCACTCCTCTCTTGGCAACTCTCCTCCGCTCTCCCCTTCTCTGCCTGTTCATGCCCGTTCAACGATCGTGCGCAATACGTTTGGCGTGTGGGGTGGTTCGAAAAAAATGGAATTAACGTGTTGTATCTCCGAAACGGAATGCCAACGGAGAAGAAGTTTGCCATCGTCGAATCCGACGATGGTTTACAAATTGTTCCGACACTGTGGCTTGATAAAGATGCGGGGAAAAGCTGGTGGCCGAAGTTCCTAACCTCAAAATGGTCAATTGATAGAGCCATCCATCGTCAACTGCAACCCACGAATGAGCCCGATCATTGGATAAAACTGAATGTAAAACGGATCTTTGGAAAGACAGGTAAGTTTGAGGCAATCTAAATAAAATAAATAAAGAATAAATACTCTATGGTATAATAAAAAAATGTTTCATTAGTTCACGATGAAAAAGTTGTGGACGGACCCGCTTGCCGAACTCTTCAGCTGGGACGGACGATAGAAAAAAAAGCCTTCAAGTTATCGCGGACGTCCAAACTAATAATAAGTTAGCAATTTTGTTTCATAAGATAATCGTTTGCTACAATTTTTCCGTGATCGTATAACATTTTTTATTTTATATCATTTCAGAAGCCGCACATATCATGTGTGCACCCCACTGCACAGACGCAAGTATAAAAATCGTTACATCGAAATGGTTTGCGCAACCCAAAACACGCCGCATCCGTCAACAAAACCGAGAATTACAACGTAATGATAACGATAACGTCGATAACTACTCAGATGCTACCGACGATGCGGCTGAATAAAACTTTGTTACGCGTTTATTATGAAAAATAAATATATATATATATTTTTAATCAATTGCTCGTGTTAAATCCTTTGACATATCATAATTTCAAAGGATGGCTACAGTCTGCCTTGGAACAGTCTTCGTCGGAACAGTCTGCCTCGGCATCGTTACGCAGACTTGAAACATGTCAGACTAGTCTGCCCAACAATACCGATGCAGACTGTTCCGGGGAAGACTGTTCCGAGGCAGACTATAATCATCCCTATTTTTAATATGATCAACTTTTGGAAGCTTGTACGACGTCGCTGGAATATTGGATCAATAGTGTGCAGCATTGCATCAACGTAGCAAGTAACTGGCGATAACTTGCTACAACTTCAACACAATGCTGCTGGTATATCGCCATAACGCTGCAAGTAATATTTCTGCATCGTTGTGCAACATTGCTGTAATGTTCTGAAGCGCGGACATAGAGACATTTTAGTAATGTTCTGGGAATATTTCGAGCAACATTGCAATCTTGCCATGCGATGTAGCTACAACGTTCCTGGAATCTTTCGTGCTGTAGGGGAAGAAACAATTATTTAAATAATGTGTGTTCCCTAATGAAATAAATATTTGATTTGGAATTATTGATTTATGTTGTTTGAGGTTTTTTATGCATTTGTACAAATGGCATTAATCGGGTAAGTATCACCTATTTCGATCTCTCCAAATGTCAAAAATCATCAATTAAAAAGAATCTAGAATTACGAATTGCCTTTTTTACCTACCTTTTTCCGTGAAGTCATTACTTTCTTATTTTTAATTTCTTAGGATGATGAGAAAGGGAAAAAAATACGCTGCACGTGGAATAATAAATATGATTCAAACAAGTTTTATTGGTTTATGGCACAGGTCCCCATCTTAGGACGAGCTAGCCAGGGTAAAAAAAAAAAAACTTCATTGGTTCGTGAGTTTTGATAATTTTTTCTTAACCACAAATTTTTTGGTTAATTTCAAATTCTTTGATGGGCATATTGCCTCATTCTTAAACGTATGTAATAAACAATTGCGTAAGATAAAATTTTGGAAGCGTGTTCTTGACAGGGGAATGTAAATTCATAAGAGCCCATCATTTCTTCCACCGTGCAATCAAAAACTTCTGAAGATGATGCATGTTTGGCGAAACAAGCTTCTAGGTGACGAATAAGATGGAAAAAACGTGTATTGGCGTGAATTAGCCCACCTTTCGATTTCATATCGACCAGTTGTGATACTGAAGACATGCATGACTCAGATTTCACGCCTCGTACACAAGCAGTGCAAGAATTGTATGATTTTAGGACTTGTTTGCATAAGTAACCTGTAGAAATAATGTATGTATTAATGAGTAGCTTCATTGGTATCACTGCCCCTGTATAAACGGAAAGTCAGCTTTCTAGAATCTCAACGTATGAAAATAGCATGTAGTAAATGAATGTATAGCGAATGCATAGCAGACCATGTTAGCAGGCATAGATATCTACGTGTTAGTGTGTACATGGCAGATGAAAAGAACAATTATGATAAAAGCCTGTCCCATAATAAATGATGCAATCTAATGCTCGAGCGAGAGCATCATCGTGATCGTACGGTATAACATCGTCAGCTTCCCAACCGTCATGTCGTAAAATGTCGACTAACTTTTTCTGTATGTCGCGACGGTACTTCACAAACTTCGAATCTGATTTTGCACCGTAGATGGACTTTAACTCGTCTAATGTAATTAGAAGGGGAGGTGTCTCTTTGGAAACCGTGCAATTTCCAAATTTCGGGAAATTACGTTATAAACGGATAGGAGTTTGTACAATTGCAGGAATGTGGGACAGCCCGTATAAAAAAAACACTGGAATTTCGAGTGCTTTCACTGAAAGTTCAGTGCTTCATTTCTGTGTCAAGTGTCTACACTCGAGAAGAAGGTATTTTTGTTGGAACTTGAGTGTCTCATTCCAGTGTCAAGTATTTACACTCGAAAATTAATTATATACATTTATTACATAGATAATTATCTATACACATTTATCATCAAGTTATTCTATCAAAAATGTTATCATCCATAATGAATAATACAATCTATTTTACGTTTATTCGCATGTGCTTAAACACTTATTCGCTTATTTATTACGATAAGATGATGAATCGACACTTTTATTCGCATTCTTTGTTGATGAATTTATTTGTTAAACAAATTTATTAATAGCGACAATTATTGCTAAAGAAATTTCAGGATGAGACTCAATTTTCTTCTTCACAAAGCTTAAATGCGTTACACATAAGTCAACAATTTAATTTATGAACAAGTGTAAAACTGAATTTTAATGAGGCATTATATTTTGTCACACGCTTGGATTTAAGTAGGAAATTTAAACTCCGATGCGATGTTTGTTTCCAGTGTAACGGTTTCATTCTAGTTGAAAAACAGAATTCAAGTGTAACACTGAAAGTGCAGGGTTATACTTGAAGTTCAGTGAAACACTGGAATTCCGGTGTATATCGGATTTCGGTCTAATACTCAAATTCCAGTGTAACACTCAAGCTTCAGTGTAACACTCATCCAAGCGTAACACTCGAATCCCAGTATAACACTGGATCGAGTATGTGAAATTATACAACAGTCGATTAAGTGTAGGGTAAACACTCGAAATTCCAGTGTATATACCCAGTGAACACATGACCTCCATATGACGTCATAGATAGGTCACACAGAGGTCATAGAATTTTTACATAGATATGACATAAAAATGACTTTATTAATGACTTTGATGTGATGTCATATATTATGACATCATTATGACATAGTACTGACCTAAAATTTGACTTTTATATGACGCCATAATTGTGACTCTAATGTTACGTAAATATTCTATCCTATCCTTATCATACTGTGACGTCACATCAAAGTCATTAATTTATATACTATTTACGTAAGAAATAAACCATAAATTTCCATAAATTACAAGTCATATTCTGACGTCAAAGTGGTATCATAATACCGTCATTTCTTACGTAAGAAACAGCTTATATTTTTACGTAAAATTGATGTACAATGAACATCATACTCAAGCATCAGCTTCGGGTCATTCTCTTATATACAACTGACCCAATATTAATGTCACGACTGTATGAAAATACACAATGCCCTTGATTATGTATTAGTTGTATTATGTCTTGATTTAATAATCGATTAGTCAAATTTCGGGTATGACATTCTTAATTTTTACTTTTATATTTTGTGTCTAAATTTCACTTATACCGCGAATTCTCCTTAAATGCAAACATTAAATATATTTTTAACATTAAGCAGATCAGGATTATTATAAATAAAATCTATAGACCAATTGCAAAATTAATTATTGTATTGTAATAAAGGTACAGTAACAAAATAATCACTATTCACAATTGGAAAACATAAACATTTTGACTCTACAAGGTCTGTTGTAATAGTTATCAATTCTGGATAAATACGCTTTTTTACTAAATAAATATTTAATTCTTTAGAGTCGCAGAGTTTTACAAATAGCGAATCAAATTCAAATTATTTAAATTTTTTTTTCATTTTGGATTAAACAGAAAGTTTAATTTTTTAATTCATAATTTTCCAACTACGAATTGTAAGTAATTTTTCTAATAATGTGAATTATTTCTTATGTCAGTTAAATATCACATTGTTGTAAACATTTAATAATTCTTCTCATCACCATGACATCAGAGTTATGTCATCAAAACTTCAGGTATTTTATAATCATGTCATCAAGACGGCACAGTCATAAGCGTTTCGACCCAACTTTACATCAATATATTACCTCAAATTTATGTCATATGTGACGTCAACTAAATGACAAGTAAGTCAGATGTACGTCATATTTTTGTAAGCATCCGGTAGCATCTTTACTTTCCTATGACATCAGAGTTATGTCATTCTGACGCCAGTTAAGTCATAATAATGTCAATCAGAGGTCATATTTACATCATCTATCTTACGTAAAAAACTTACGTCAGGAAGTGGGAAATTGTGAGTCATATATGACTCATATATGACTCACATCTTACGTAAATCATAACGTGGCATGACGTCATTCTGACATCAGTTTTACATAATTGTGTTCACTGGGTAACACTCGAATCCTAGTGTAACACTGGATCGAGTATACGAAATTACACTAAACTCGATCAAGTGTAGCGTAAACATTAAAAATTCCAGTGTAACACTCGAATTTCAGTGTAACACTCATATTTAAGTGTAACACTCGAATCCCAGTGTAACACTGGATCGAGTATACGAAATTACACTACACTCGATCGAGTGTAGTGTAAACACTCCAAATTCCAGTGTTTTTTTGATACGGGAGTTCGGGTGGTCATTACAGCCTGCAGCTTGCCGAATGGTACCGAAGAATTCCTGTGAAACCAAATTCATAGGTACTAAATATATGAGGCATTCCACGCCAATTCGAACGGCCTAGAGCCTTTTTTTGTATTATACTTTTTTTGTACGTCGAATTTTGTTCAGATCTTCATCAGCCTTTATTTCCGAATTAGCACATGTACCACACGGACTCCGAGTACATGTGGTAAAATTTCAAATAGTAGTCGTATCGCAGCGATCTTCTGGTCGCATGAGAAAAAAAATCTTCCACAAAATAATGCTTCAAAAAATCTTTTTTCTTCGATAAAAATCTGAATAACATTCCACATACTCAAAATTTATTGTACAAAAATGGGTCAGGGTGTTAGGCCGTTCGAATTGACCTGGAATGCATCATATGCAGCCAAACCAGTTCTGTAAAAACTGTACATGGAAGGGTGGGGGTTGAAAGTGGCTCGGCAAAGGACCTCCATTCTATGTAAATCTAGTTCTGATTTATCCGTAGGATCGAGGTCTGACTGTATGCGATATTTACAATCAGGTAAGGGTTCACCGATGTTGATGCTAGCTACAAATACGTCCAAGTTATCTTGATTAACTTTTCCGGTTAATAAATATTGAAAATCGAATTCGTCAATGAGATAATGACATAACTCCATCGTTGACTGGAGCGATAGCCGCAATCCTCGTGCCGTCGTAGGGGTCAAAAACTCATTTGCCGTTATGTCACCTTTCCGCATAGCAGATTCCCAATCATTCAATGCTTGAAGTGATCTCTGCAATACCTGAAATCCCGAGCAAAGAGAACCGGTTATTGGTTACGACAAAATCTTTCTAAACTGAAATAGAACAATGTAATAAAAGCTATCCCTGGACCTTAAAATCGTCTGCCTGTGGCGTCAGTCCCTGGTTGGGAGATTGACGATTGAATGTATCGAACATTTCGTTGATCCAACTGCAGAATTTCACGGTTCCTTCACACCCAGCGAAGGCTTCATGGTCGTGCGACGAATAGAATTCTAGCCCTTTTGCAACGGAGTCACTGAAAATCTGTATAGACATGTAAAAAAAAGGTTCACTTATAAAACTATGAGTTATTGAAGAATATTATAAAATTATACTACGGGCTTAGCTCATGACGAGCAATACCTGAGTCGCAAATCGAACACGCATTTTTGAAGTATTGTCCAATACGACGTGTCTCTTCGTTATTTTCGGGCACACCCTGGCATTTCCTGTCCATCTCGTGTCAGTGTCAAACAAGCGCTCAAAGTACCTCCAGCAGATGGGAGTATCTGACGATTTCATCTAGATGAATAATGAGTAAAAAAGAACTTTTTTATTTTTTTCGTCCAGTTTACCCATTTACGATAAGTAACGTGGTAAGTATAAAAAATGTTCATCTATTATTCATCATACAGATGTATTATTATAAAAAGTCTTGACCTCTCATTACGGTACTAAGACTAAAAACTTACGCGCAATTCTTTCTTGTTGTAAAGCCTGTTTTGAATACATTTAATGATATGGGGCGTATCGGAAAAGACAAAAACTTTTCTATCATGAAGCAGCGGATGGGCGAACTACGTTTTTGTGTTCTCTATCTGACCTAAGACACCCAATATCGACCACATTTTGTTGTTGGTTGCTGCCCCATTGCCAATAACTCCGTGAATCTTTGCTCCATTGTTTTCGAGGAAGGCAATAGCGTTGACGACTAGTTTCGAAACTTCTTCACCCTTTACAGGGTTTTTTGAAGCAAACACGGCAATAGGTTGAGTATATGAACCTGCAAGTAGTTGGAACATAAAGACGAGACCGTGGGTTGCCTGATCGTCAATGCTCGTAGATTGCAGGCCGTCATCGCCGAGGTCAGTCAACCCAACGTAACTCAAGTTCTTTGAGCAAACGGTCACGGACTTTCTCAAATTAATTTCGTCTAATAACAGTACGCCGTGTCTGTTCAGAGGAGCTTTCGAATCAAAATGCTTCTTCAATAATTTTCCGAATTGTTCGTCGAACCCACATTTCATGTTGATAAGCGAAAAATAACTGCGAATTGTTCTTTTGCACGCCAGTGGCAAATCGTTATTTTTTCGTAGAAATTCGTAGTATGCCGGGGATCGGCACGAACACTCGCTAATTCGTTTTTTTTTTCTGTTAAAGATTGCATTAATATCTGTACGCGGTGCTTGGCTCGATTTTTTAGGCGCTTTTCGTTTGCAATCTTTTTTCGTTGCGCCACTATTTTTTTTTTATCAATCGGATTGGACGCTTTATTCATTCGAGTGAGCGGACGATTCTCTTTCAATGTGCGCTCCTTCTTCAATGCGAGTTGTCTCATCGTTTTACAGCCGTTGCATCGCTTATGCTGTGTCACCAACGTACAATCTTTTTGATGCCATCGATCAACGTAATCTTTGAACGCACTATCGGCGGAAAAATTGAGCAGGTTCACAGCCCCTATTCCAACACAGATGTTTAGATTTTTAAATCTTTCCAAAATACTTGGCAGCAGCGGAATCTGGTTTAAGACTGAATCAAGTCTGCATCCCTCGGGATCTACAATACGTCCATGAACATAGTAATGAAGTGACCCGCCGGTCTCAAGCACGACAGTTCTGTCTACCACTGGCACTTCATTTCCACTTTCTCGTTTCGTTACCCATTTTGCAAAAACTATCCCGTATCAAAAAAACACTGGAATTTCGAGTGTTTACACTACACTCGATCGAATGTAGTGTAATTTCGCATACTCGATCCAGTGTTACACTGGGATTCGAGTGTTATATACACTGGAATTTCGAGTGTTTACCCTACACTTAATCGAGTGTTGTATAAGTAGTATAGTAAGGACAGTTCCAACTCACTTACCACGGTGACCTGCCTTGAGGCGGTCGGTAAGGTAGATTTCTCTTTGACCAACGGTGGGTTTGTGTCTGATCCCTCTTGTACCGACGGTTGAGCTCTCTCTTACCGACAGTGCTGGTTATTTAGGTTATCGATAGTGCCGGTTATTTAGGTTATTTAGGGGTCTCGAAGATTGATCGTAAGGATGGTGGGTTTGAGGTTATGTTTTTAGAGAGGCGGGTTCTGGCCCACTTGCCACGGTGACCTGCCTTGAGCCGGTCGGTAAGGTAGATTTCTCTTTGGCGTTATCTGCCAATCCGGTAGATGGCGTTGTCAATCGATTTACCCGCTGCTCGATCCCGCTCAATTGAGTGTTCTACCTTACCGACGGCAGTCTCAGATGGCGTTATCTGCCAATCCGGTAGATGGCGTTGTCAATCGATTTATCCACTGCTCGATCCCGCTCAATTGAGTGTTCTACCTTACCGACAGCAGCCTCGGATAGCGTTATCTGCCAATCCGGTAGGATGACGTTATTTGCCCAATCCGGTAGATGGCGTTGTCAATCGATTTACCCGCTGCTCGATCCCGGGAGAACGGCATTTTCCTCCTCCTACGAATAACCTAAATAACCTAAATAACACACATTTTTTAACAACCCAAGAAATTTTTCATTTTTTAACCATCGAAATTTACGCATGAAAAACCATCGAAATTTTTTTAACAACCATCGAATTTTTTTTAACCATCGAAATTTTTTAACCATCGAAATTTAAGATCGAAATTTTATTTTTTGAAAAAACATCGAAATTTTATTTTTCATTTTTTGAAAAACCATCGAAATTTTATTTTTTGCGAACCATCGAGATTTTATTTTTTTTTAAAAACAATCGAAATTTTATTTTTTTAACAACCATCGAAATTTTTTTAACAACCATCGAAATTTTATTTTGCGAAATTTACGCACGAACGATGAACGTTCGAACGTTCGAACGGTGAATGAAAAAATCTTAACATATTCTTGCGGTATCATATGTGTTACTTTTAACACGGAAAGATCTTTTAGAGGACGAGAGTTAAACGAGCATGCGGGGCGTGTGGGGAGAGAGCGAGCGCAAAGGCAAGCGTGTTGATGAGCGGGCAAGCTGGAGCGTGAACAAAGGAGAGAGAACGCAACGACGAGCGAACGGAGAGCACGAGCTAGCGGACTGAAGTGCATGGGTTGTAAGAGAGCGAAGGCTGGAAAAACATGCATTTTACGACAACGATGAGCATAAGATAAATTTTAATATGATTTTTTGAAAAACCATCGAAATTTTTCATAAAAGAAATATTTTTGAGAACCATCGAAATTTCATTTTTTGGAAAACCATCGAAATTTTATTTTTCATTTTTTGACAACCATCGAAATTTACGCATTTTATGATTTTTTGAAAAACCATCGAAATTTTACGAATACGACAGCGAATACGACGACAACAAATACGACGATGAATACGATGACGAAGGCGATGGCGAATACGACGACGACGAAGACGACGCAAATACGACGACGAAGACGACGACGACGATGAATACGACGACGACGACACAAATACGACGATGAATACGACAACGAAGACGGAGAGAGTTTAACGAAGGGAAGAGAGAGAGCGCGAAGGCAGGCGTGTGGGGTTGTAGGAGAGCGAGAACGAAGGCTGAGAGAGAGAAAAACATGCATTTTACTAATAATATTATTTATTTAAGTTATTTTTCATTTTTTGACAACCATCGAAATTTTCCATGTCGTCACATCTCAGCTATTTTACAAGAGAGAGAGAGAGAGAGAGAGAGAGTTTAACGAAAGTAGAGGATAAGACAGAGTCAGCGAGAACGAGAGAGAGCGCGATGAACGTTGAACGGATGGTCCAACAAAATTTTCGAACGATCTTTTTTACCTAAATCATTGTTTTTTGAACCTTCGCACGTTGAACGAAAAAATTCTCTCCAAAAATCTCTGAGTGTACAACGAATTCTCGCGGTATCTTCTTTTAACACGAAAAGATCTTTTTCACCCAAATGATTGTTTTTCAAAACGAAATTGAGGAGGTCCGTTGACCAGAAAAAAACTTCTCATGATAAATTTGTTGATATGTCGGTGGCGCGTCTTATCCTGTGGTCCTATGCCATTGTTCGCAAACATCTATGACAACGATGACCGAACGAAGCTGTGCATGGAGCTTGCCGTTGCCTGCTCTATCAGCGCGGAAGATGAAATTTGATGCGGGTTCTCATTCAACTACAACAGCAGGCTGCAGCAACGATGATTCTCAACTTATCCCCCCCCCCCCCCCGAGTGATTCAATCATCATGAATAAAAAAATTTATTAAATCGTATAATTAAAGTTTTTCCTCCATCATCGCGAAAAAAAAATCTTTTTACCATGCGCAAAGCATGAAAATGTTGGAAAAAGTGATAAAATTATTTTTACCATCATGAAAATGTTGCATATATATTTTGTAATCTTATAATTCAATTTTTTTCTGTATACATATGAAAAATCTCCTCAGCATCAATTGATTAAACACCAAACGAATTTCGATAGTTCACACGATAGTTGAATACATAAGAACGATTTATCAACACGGTTTTCTCTACCCTCTCGAGTGAATGAGCGCCTGGCTACCAATGACGGTGAGAGAGGACAAGAGTTAAACGAATGCATAAGACAGAGAAAGAGAGCGAGCGTGCGGGCGGGAGTGTGAGCGAGAGTTCAACGAAGGTATAAGATAGAGAGAAAACTAAATACATGTTACGGATGAAAAGATTTTTTATTGAATATATTTTACATTTCGATATTCTAAAAGATTAATTTTTTTACACATCCGACTGTTTAATCCTTCTCATATCCCCAGGGCAAGGTGTCGGTACAACCAAGTTGCAAGACTCTCTTATCGTCATTCCAACTCAACGCTAATTTTTGCTGCTCAATTGTTTCAACCTTATGCTTTCGACTACGTATCAAGCATTGCGTTCTCGTTATATTAGCATGATGCAACAAACATTTTTTGAAATCGTCAAACGTGATTTTTTTTAGCGCAGACATTTTTATACCCTTTGCACGCTTTTTCACATTTTTCGGCGTCTTATCTATAACGATGTAAGAATACAATTTTGCTCGAAGACCCACGAATTCGGTCATAATTTTACCATTATTTTCATCCTTCATGAGGCCCAAAACTTTTTTGTTTGCCAACGGCATATCGTACCGGTTTTCCATCGGATAATCGGATGTGTCAAATTTATTTATATCCAACTTCATTTGCTCGTAAACGTTTTGATTGGATATATGGTAAATGAGACTGTCGGTGTCGGTGTATAATAATTTCGCGTTGTCTCGGAATACATTTTTCATGTAATTATAATGGAAATCGTAGATGTATATTTTTGATACATCGAGAATCGTAAATCCAGCGTAAATTGGCTTCATAAACTTAACCGACGGTCTATTTAATTCTATAATCACCATATCTTCGTCGAAAACGGTACAGCTGTGAAACGTTGGTCGGGCAATAAGCGCTCTTGCCCCGAACCGTCCATCCCACTTTGTCACGAGTTTTACATCTTTATGTTTGCGCGGATTTTCCATTGTTTTTCCGAAAACTGAATTGTTCATTAATTTGAAAAAATTTTTTGAAAATTCATCGACTGCTTTTTTTCGTAATTCTGTATTTAATTCGATGTATTGTTTTAGCCACGGTGTTTGATTGAATTTTAATGTTCGATGAATTTTTGTGAGAATTAAACCGAGACTCAAATATTGCTTCAAATTACGATAATGAATCACGTATTTCTGTTTGGACAGCAAAGTCGTCATAAGTTTCGGTATTTTACACCCGGAAATGGGCGGGACAAAAGGTTCGGGGCACAGAGGCAGATCTTTATGTGTTTTATGAAGGTTTTTCGGGTACTCCAAATCCACTTCAAATATATAACCCGTCGGAGAATCATCGGGGATATTCGGTATATCCAATTCCGCCGGATCCTCCAACCACTCGAACGAACCGCGAGGCAAAGGTTGACTCATAGCCGCGCCGTATAAATTGTTTACATCGTAATACATAATGTACGATTCATCTACGTTGGGATCGTAATCAGGCATGAATCGATTGTTAGCCTTCGCATATCTATTGGCACATTGTGCAACACCGCCTCGAATACCTTTTTCGAAAAAAAGTAGCATATCTACATCTGTGATTAATTCAAGTTCTACACCGGTGCATTTTAGCATTGCATCGAACGCGAGTCCCGGAGCAGTGTAGTAGTGCAACGGATCTAAGTTATACGTGCTCGAACAATTACGACGGAAATTTTCGAAAATATCCGTTAACAGTAACACATCTGATTTGAGATACAAGTCCGAATAATCGCCAAGAGTTTGGATGTTAAATGTTTCCCAAACGTTCTGTGCACGAGCATAATCATCGTCACTGATTTCCTCGTCGTTTAATCGTGAAAAAAACTCTTTCTTCGTCGGTAACTCTGTGTCGTCAAGTTTTTCCCATCTATCGAGATAATCGTAAGGGAAAACACCTTTTCTTGTCAATAAATTTAGCTCCGTTGCGCTAGTGCAATACTTTCTCGTTACATGTTTCTCATCATTGGGTAGATAAGATGCGAGTTTGTCAATACTAGCAGGCATGAATCTGAACGAGTCTATGAATCGAAATTTGACAATTGTACCGTCAACGAACTTTGTGAACGATATATACTGCTCTTTGTTTACCGGTAATAACTCTATAGAACCTTCGAAGGTTGTTGCTAATGCTCTTATCAAGAAGTGCGAGTCATAGCCGGATAAATTATGAAATATCACTGGGATGACGTGAGAATTTGTATAATTTAAATTACAGTCTTGATGAGCGGCGCCTCGAAATTTCCCTGTGAA
The DNA here is from genome assembly GCA_963971145.1 of Sussaba pulchella. Taxonomy (NCBI): domain Eukaryota; kingdom Metazoa; phylum Arthropoda; class Insecta; order Hymenoptera; family Ichneumonidae; genus Sussaba; species Sussaba pulchella. The sequence goes on along the minus strand of CAXAQZ010000618.1, from coordinate 334,027 downwards.
ATGACAATGATCGCGTACTCTAATATTTTCCGGCGTAAACGATTTTTCGCAAATATGACATTCCGTTGCCGAATAAAAAATCCTATTCATCTCCGGCGTCAATTCTTCCATCGCTACGATTTGTTTTAAGCGCGCATCTACTTCGACAGCTATTTTTTTCAATTCTTCGACGAATAATTGTATGCAGTTATCGCTTCGAAAAGATTTATAACCCGAGATCGCATCGGAATAATTGCATTGAAGATAAAACCCTATGCTATAAGGCACATGAGTTTGATAGCTGACACTATTTTTCCCGCATCTTGTATTTGTGGGCCGCAGAAGACATTCGAGATCGGCGTATATCGCAAATGGTGCTGCTATCTTGTTTTTAAAATTGTTGAATTTCATGATCGATTTACCCTCCTCTGGTAGAATGATTCTACAGTTATTATGATTGATACAATCAATTTTATGATTTTCAAGACGACTTTCAGTCTGAAAATGACTCAAGCATCTGTCACAAATCCAACTCTTTCCATCGTGCTTCGATATTTGAGAGGAAACTAATCGTGACAGATTTTTAATCCAAGCAAAGTGATGAATTACAGCGTCATCCTCTTTGTCAAATTTATTGGTGGTATTTATCATAAGTAAATGTATGGTGGGTGAAACTGATAGATCGGGACGATGCTTACTTAGATAAATAGGTTCAATCTCATTTTTCTTACTTCTTTCCGGATCGGCAATACCATAAATATTAATGGATAAATTGTTCATCTTTTCGAATCGCGGCACATTTTTGAGGATCATTGGAAATTCCAAACCCTCATACACCAACACGTCCTTGAAATGCGGAGACGATGTTTTCCGATCGCCATTCTTCGTTGCAGGTGAAAGGGCCGCTACCACCGACCAAAGGAAGCAATATTCATCATTATTGATGATATTTACGACTGCTACCTTCTTCTGGATATCTTTGGGTAAAGAAACGAACGTTGATAATCCTCCACGTAGCGGCACATATTTATTCATGTTGACAGTGAGATAGCTTATTTCACTAAGACTCCATCCCGAACCCTTAGCCTCATGATCTTGAATTTTTTGTATCAGAGGTTCTTTCACAAAGTCTTTGAACCATTTCTCGAGATTCGTGGTGGGAAAAATAGCTTCACTCGCAGTGTTAAAACTTCTATCCTCTTCCACGATTCCATCAATTTTCGTTAAATGGAATTTTCCCGAGAAAATCACGTTCACCTTAAGATTTCCAATTTCTTTCACTGTTTTCATCAATTGAGGGATGATTAAGGCTTTTCCATCATCAAGAAAATCGCCTACATCCTTGTAACCGAGGTTGAGCACCAATCCAGTTCTTATACGTCGCTTGAAAGCTGTCTCCGTATCATGCCACTCCACTTTATTCGATGCACCACCAGCACCGCTTCTTTGAAATTTTCTTGTCAGAGATATGAGCGCTGATATAGTCGTTTGAATTCGCATTTTTTGATAAACCGTAAGCGAATCATCTTCACGTAAAATATCACTCAACAGCTGTACATTTTCCTCCCCCGCCTTTATACACCGTTCTCTTTCACATGATTTATCATTAGCACGCGCTTTATTCATAAAATCTATCAGTTTTTCACATGTCACAATCGCTTGATCTGCAAGATGCTTTTTACGCTCAGCCATTTCGACAGAGACTGATCCAATATGATTAAACCGCAACTGAGCCTCCGCGAGGAATTTATCGATGATTATAGTTCCGCGGAAGGGTCAAACGAGGAATGAGACAGAGAGAGAGAGAGAGAGAGAGAGAGAGAGAGAGAGACGTGCGGATGTTTACTTTAGCGAGACGCGCCGCAGACATATCAGATTACCTCTCGGAGAAGTTTTTTCCTATCAGCAGTCAACCCGATCGCAAAAATGGCTTGCCCCCCCCCCCTCATGGACCAACACCCCGCGGATGTTTACTTTTGCGCGACACGCCGGCGCCAGCATAAGAAGTTTTTTCTTATCAGCGGTCGAACGGTCAACCCGATGGTGCCAAATGACGTTGCCCCCCCCCCCCTCTTTTCGTGGAACTATTCTGTAAAATTGTGTTCTTAATATTGGGAGGTTGATATTTCAGCATCACAATAATTTATTTCGCGCGGGGGGGGGGGGGGGGGGGGCATAAGACAGAGAGACGTGCAATGATTCAACGAACACCCGCGGATGTTTACTTTCGCGAGACGCGCCGCAGACATATCAGATTACCCCTCAGAGAAGTTTTTTCCTATCAGCGGTCGAACAGTCAACCCGATCATGCCTACCAAATGGCTTCGCGTGGAGTAGCCCCCCCCCCCCCCCCCACTGCCCTCTTTTCATGAACCTCTCTTCATAAACCTCTTGTGAAAAAATCGTGTTCATCATAATTCGAATGAGCGTTTAATAATTTCACTATTAAATTAATATCCCGTATTCATATGAGAATCCTTATTTCTTTCATCAGTATTACGATAATTCGCTCACACTTAATTTTCATCAATATTAAAAATTTTCCGAATCCAAAAAACATTTACTTCCCAGCAAGGGTAAATAATTGCTCGAAATTCTAACATCCTCCGTACAAAAACTTATAGATTTCTCTAACAATAAATATAAAGTGAGCTTGGAGGTGGGGGGCTTACTGTGCGAGAGAGGTCGGGACATTGATCGTTTACGATGACTCCTCGCATCTTAAGCAGCTGGATATTTCAATGAAACCCATTATCGAAAAATTACGTGAAGCTGAAATTATTTATTAACGTCAGTTTGATACCGTCGAAGCTCAGTCTTGTGTCAACTATCAATATGAGCATAGATATGTTTGGTCGTCAGTTGATGAACAAGAGTTCCAATAGTAAAAACATTCGTGGACCTCCTGGTGATGGATTTAAACTTACCATCGATGGTCACTATGATATGAAGAGCAGCTGAAAACATTAAACAGATTTCATGGCAGCCTCGAAAATAGACATGAATGAGAAAAAAGCAACATTGGTTATGATTCCCATTAAAATTACATCGACACCGACAGTCTCATTTACCATATATCCAATCAAAACGTTTACGAGCAAATGAAGTTGGATATAAATAAATTTGACACATCCGATTATCCGATGGAAAACCGGTACGATATGCCGTTGGCAAACAAAAAAGTTTTGGGCCTCATGAAGGATGAAAATAATGGTAAAATTATGACCGAATTCGTGGGTCTTCGAGCAAAATTGTATTCTTACATCGTTATAGATAAGACGCCGAAAAATGTGAAAAAGCGTGCAAAGGGTATAAAAATGTCTGCGCTAAAAAAAATCACGTTTGACGATTTCAAAAAATGTTTGTTGCATCATGCTAATATAACGAGAACGCAATGCTTGATACGTAGTCGAAAGCATAAGGTTGAAACAATTGAGCAGCAAAAATTAGCGTTGAGTTGGAATGACGATAAGAGAGTCTTGCAACTTGGTTGTACCGACACCTTGCCCTGGGGATATGAGAAGGATTAAACAGTCGGATGTGTAAAAAAATTAATCTTTTAGAATATCGAAATGTAAAATATATTCAATAAAAAATCTTTTCATCCGTAACATGTATTTAGTTTTCTCTCTATCTTATACCTTCGTTGAACTCTCGCTCACACTCCCGCCCGCACGCTCGCTCTCTTTCTCTGTCTTATGCATTCGTTTAACTCTTGTCCTCTCTCACCGTCATTGGTAGCCAGGCGCTCATTCACTCGAGAGGGTAGAGAAAACCGTGTTGATAAATCGTTCTTATGTATTCAACTATCGTGTGAACTATCGAAATTCGTTTGGTGTTTAATCAATTGATGCTGAGGAGATTTTTCATATGTATACAGAAAAAAATTGAATTATAAGATTACAAAATATATATGCAACATTTTCATGATGGTAAAAATAATTTTATCACTTTTTCCAACATTTTCATGCTTTGCGCATGGTAAAAAGATTTTTTTTTCGCGATGATGGAGGAAAAACTTTAATTATACGATTTAATAAATTTTTTTATTCATGATGATTGAATCACTCGGGGGGGGGGGGGGGGGGATAAGTTGAGAATCATCGTTGCTGCAGCCTGCTGTTGTAGTTGAATGAGAACCCGCATCAAATTTCATCTTCCGCGCTGATAGAGCAGGCAACGGCAAGCTCCATGCACAGCTTCGTTCGGTCATCGTTGTCATAGATGTTTGCGAACAATGGCATAGGACCACAGGATAAGACGCGCCACCGACATATCAACAAATTTATCATGAGAAGTTTTTTTCTGGTCAACGGACCTCCTCAATTTCGTTTTGAAAAACAATCATTTGGGTGAAAAAGATCTTTTCGTGTTAAAAGAAGATACCGCGAGAATTCGTTGTACACTCAGAGATTTTTGGAGAGAATTTTTTCGTTCAACGTGCGAAGGTTCAAAAAACAATGATTTAGGTAAAAAAGATCGTTCGAAAATTTTGTTGGACCATCCGTTCAACGTTCATCGCGCTCTCTCTCGTTCTCGCTGACTCTGTCTTATCCTCTACTTTCGTTAAACTCTCTCTCTCTCTCTCTCTCTCTCTCTTGTAAAATAGCTGAGATGTGACGACATGGAAAATTTCGATGGTTGTCAAAAAATGAAAAATAACTTAAATAAATAATATTATTAGTAAAATGCATGTTTTTCTCTCTCTCAGCCTTCGTTCTCGCTCTCCTACAACCCCACACGCCTGCCTTCGCGCTCTCTCTCTTCCCTTCGTTAAACTCTCTCCGTCTTCGTTGTCGTATTCATCGTCGTATTTGTGTCGTCGTCGTCGTATTCATCGTCGTCGTCGTCTTCGTCGTCGTATTTGCGTCGTCTTCGTCGTCGTCGTATTCGCCATCGCCTTCGTCATCGTATTCATCGTCGTATTTGTTGTCGTCGTATTCGCTGTCGTATTCGTAAAATTTCGATGGTTTTTCAAAAAATCATAAAATGCGTAAATTTCGATGGTTGTCAAAAAATGAAAAATAAAATTTCGATGGTTTTCCAAAAAATGAAATTTCGATGGTTCTCAAAAATATTTCTTTTATGAAAAATTTCGATGGTTTTTCAAAAAATCATATTAAAATTTATCTTATGCTCATCGTTGTCGTAAAATGCATGTTTTTCCAGCCTTCGCTCTCTTACAACCCATGCACTTCAGTCCGCTAGCTCGTGCTCTCCGTTCGCTCGTCGTTGCGTTCTCTCTCCTTTGTTCACGCTCCAGCTTGCCCGCTCATCAACACGCTTGCCTTTGTGCTCGCTCTCTCCCCACACGCCCCGCATGCTCGTTTAACTCTCGTCCTCTAAAAGATCTTTCCGTGTTAAAAGTAACACATATGATACCGCAAGAATATGTTAAGATTTTTTCATTCACCGTTCGAACGTTCGAACGTTCATCGTTCGTGCGTAAATTTCACAAAATAAAATTTCGATGGTTGTTAAAAAAAATAAAATTTCGATGGTTGTTAAAAAAATAAAATTTCGATTGTTTTTAAAAAAAAATAAAATCTCGATGGTTCACAAAAAATAAAATTTCGATGGTTTTTCAAAAAATGAAAAATAAAATTTCGATGGTTTTTCAAAAAATGAAAAATAAAATTTCGATGTTTTTTCAAAAAATAAAATTTCGATCTCAAATTTCGATGGTTAAAAAATTTCGATGGTTAAAAAAAATTCGATGGTTGTTAAAAAAATTTCGATGGTTTTTCATGCGTAAATTTCGATGGTTAAAAAATGAAAAATTTCTTGGGTTGTTAAAAAATGTGTGTTATTTAGGTTATTTAGGTTATTCGTAGGAGGAGGAAAATGCCGTTCTCCCGGGATCGAGCAGCGGGTAAATCGATTGACAACGCCATCTACCGGATTGGGCAAATAACGTCATCCTACCGGATTGGCAGATAACGCTATCCGAGGCTGCTGTCGGTAAGGTAGAACACTCAATTGAGCGGGATCGAGCAGTGGATAAATCGATTGACAACGCCATCTACCGGATTGGCAGATAACGCCATCTGAGACTGCCGTCGGTAAGGTAGAACACTCAATTGAGCGGGATCGAGCAGCGGGTACATCGATTGACAACGCCATCTACCGGATTGGCAGATAACGCCAAAGAGAAATCTACCTTACCGACCGGCTCAAGGCAGGTCACCGTGGCAAGTGGGCCAGAACCCGCCTCTCTAAAAACATAACCTCAAACCCACCATCCTTACGATCAATCTTCGAGACCCCTAAATAACCTAAATAACCGGCACTATCGATAACCTCAATAACCTGCACTGTCGGTAAGAGAGAGCTCAACCGTCGGTACAATAGGGATCAGACACAAACCCACCGTTGGTCAAAGAGAAATCTACCTTACCGACCGCCTCAAGGCAGGTCACCGTGGTAAGTGAGTTGGAACTGTCCCTACTATACTACTTGTATAATTTCACATACTCGATCCAGTGTTACACTGGGATTCGAGTGTTACGCTTGGATGAGTGTTACACCGAAGCTTGAGTGTTACACTGGAATTTGAGTATTAGACCGAAATCCGATATACACCGGAATTCCAGAGTTTCACTCAACTTCAAGTATAACCCTGCTATTTCAGTGTTACACTTGAATTCTATTTTTCAACTAGAATGAAACCGTTACACTGGAAACAAACATCGCATCGGAGTTTAAATTTCCTACTTAAATCCAAGCGTGTGACAAAATATAATGCCTCATTAAAATTCAGTTTTACACTTGTTCATAAATTAAATTGTTGAGTTATGTGTAACGCATTTAAGCTTTGTGAAGAAGAAAATTGAGTCTCATCCTGAAATTTCTTCAGCAATAATTGTCGCTATTAATAAATTTGTTTAACAAATAAATTTATCAACAAAGAATGCGAATAAAAGTGCCGATTGATCATCTTATCGTAATAAATAAGCGAATAAGTGTTTAAGCACATGCGAATAAACGTAAAATAGATTGTATTATTCATTATGAATGATAACATTTTTGATAGAATAACTTGATGATAAATGTGTATAGATAATTATCTATATAATAAATGTATATAATTGATTATCGAGTGTAAATACTTGACACTGGAATGAAACACTCAAGTTCCAATAAAAATACCTTCTTCTCGAGTGTAGACACTTGACACAGAAATGAAGCACTGAACTTTCAGTGTAAACACTCGGGAATCCAGTGTTTACGCTCGCACTCGAGTGTTGACACTCGAACTAAAGTGTAAACACTTGGAAATCCAGCGTTTACGCTCAAATTTAGGCGTAAACACTCGAAATCGAAAATCCACTCGAAAATTCCAGTGTTTTTTTGGTACGGGATACTTCGTCCTCGTTCTGTCGATATTTTTTTAACATCCCACGGTTCAGGTATGAGGATAAACGACATTCCAAGATCCTTGTTATTTGTGACTACTTCGATGCTACGAACAGGTACAGACGACGAAGTACGTTCATCCGGATTAGACACAACTGCAGCTACCTCTGATATTGGTAGAACCTCCAATCTTGAAACAATCGTTGGCTGACAAGGGGACCCTGTCAACTCGTCATCACCGATTTGGCCCAAATGTACAGTATATGTCGGGCTTGACTATAAATAAAAGTGACGCAAGCGGGAGGGCCAGATGGCCAAGCGTCAATGAGATAAAACATTTTTGGCGTGGACCGGCAAGCGACCGGTAATTCATGCGCCTGCTATGTGAGCAGAATTTTCGATAGCTGGTGTTGGCGCAACGGTAAGAGCTCGGATTCATAGTACGGGGGTTGTGGGTTCGATTCCCCGTGTGGGGAAACTTTTTTTTTTTTTTTTTAATTGACAATTTAAAAAATTACTTTCTGTTATTATTATTATTTATTATTGTTTAACTTTTTGATTGTAATTGTTAATTTGTAAATTGAATTATTTTATTAGTATTAATATTTATTATTTGTATCGTTATAACTTCAACGGTTCATTCTTAAAATTGCGTTCTTTTTAACTCCCGGCTGAAAACGGGAGTTATGTGTTTCGTCGTGAGCAACGTGAATTGGCGTTTTGTTGGAAATGCGTTTTCGGCCAAACGGCTGATTTCCTTCTCACAAATTGATGTACATCGGTGTCGGAAGTCACAGAGAGGGTTTAGCTTCCATAATATTTATGATCAGAACTCAACTCGCGGAGATATTAAATGTAGAAATTTGAACGCTTTCGAACGTTTTCTTCAAATCGCATTTTTGATCGGTTCGACTGCATGCATTGCAGACTTCACGGCATCATCTGCTGTGACAGCGCGTGTGTAAGTGCAGTGGAACGTATCCGTGTGCTTTGCATCGAGGCTCTGGACGATATCGCTGAGTGCGAGAGAGACAGCGCGATTGGTCGATCGTTTTAACCTCGAAACAGAACTTTCAACGGAAATTTTTTTTTTTTTCTCGAGTGATTCAGAGTGAACATTTTTTATCAATTGATTTCACGTATGAACGATATTTTTTTAAAGAGTGCATTTTCCATTCAACGTTCAATAATTAGTTAGTTAGTAGGATTGATCTACTGACGATTTTATCAAGCACGTCGAATTAATAATTCTCGATACTTGTATTCGGGCGTGAAATTGAGATGTATGTGAATGTGGAGGTTAGGTCGGATGACGTGGTTATGCCCGGTGATATTGTTTTATTTATGGTCATCAACTGATGTCACGAACGAACGATATTGTTTAATGAGTTCATTCTTTTTTATTCAACGTCTGATAATGTTATCAGGACTGTGAAAAACGTGAATATTGATGTTCAGCTGGACGATGTGGTTATGCCCAGTGATATTGTTTACCTCGGTGGAATTGGCAATTCGAAAGAAAAAAATTGTTGTCGGATTCAATTTTTTACTTTATCCTCCAACCGACAAAACTTTAGACACAGCGATTTGTCAGAATGCACAATATGTATATTTGTTTTCATTGTTTTTCCTATATGAGTCAGGTCCTTTTCGAAGTAGCATTCATTCAATGTTCACTCGCTTAAGACATATTCAAAACCTATAATGACTGGGAAGGACGAGCGGAATGCGCTGACATCTGGTCAAGGCTACGTCGAGCCGCGCTTGAAAACTGTACAATGCGCAGACATTTGGTCTAGGCTACATAGAGCCGCACTTAAAATCTCCATAATGCACTGAGATTTGGTCAAGGCTGTATTAAGCCGCCCTCAAGACTCCACGATGGGCTGACAATTTGTCATGGCTACATGGAGCCTCGCTGAACAATCACAGGATTCGCTGACATTTCGCTGAGACTGTACTCAACTGCGCCCAAGGACAACCAGCATGTGCCGCAGCTAGTCGATACTTTCAAAGTCTTGTCTCATCAAATGTCTATACAGTGGTCACGTTTTACGATATTGAATCGATAAACAATAGTACATTATGACACTAGTAGGAAAAATTGTTTTGTGACGTGGACGTCTTGTTCGAACTAAATGATTCCAATCATTGGCGGACGTGGAGAAAATTATATCAAATTATCTTTAAAAAGTATGAAATAAAATAAATTTAAAAAATTTAAAAAAACTCCCGGCTGGAGTAAAAATCGAACACAAAAAAAATTAGAACGAAAAAAAAGTAATTTGATAGAAAGCATGAATAAAATTCATGAATCTAAAAAGAATACAACAAATTAATAAATTTAAAATGGAAAAAACAAATTAGTGAAATTAAAAGAATTAAATAAATAAATAAATTCAAAAAGGATGAAATAATTCAAGAAGTCATCTTAGTTTATTCGTAGTTTGAATTATGATCGTTCGTTTGTATGAGTTCAATTTTTTGAATCGTGGTAATTTTCTCACTGCCCTCAATTCAGTCGGGAGACGTCATTCATGAACCATAAATATGATATAGGATATAGATGTTTGACAGTGCAAAGAAGACGCCATTAGATAATTGAACATGAAGACGATCTGGATTTAGATGTTCGACGATACGAAAGAAAACGTCTCCCGACTGAATTGAGGGCAGTGAGAAAATTACCACGATTCAAAAAATTGAACTCATACAAACGAGCGATCATAATTCAAACTACGATTAAACTAAGATGACTTCTTGAATTATTTCATCCTTTTTGAATTTATTTATTTATTTCATTCTTTTAATTTCACTAATTTGTTTTTTCCATTTTAAATTTATTAATTTGTTGTATTCTTTTTAGATTCATGAATTTTATTCATGCTTTCTATCAAATTACTTTTTTTTCGTTCTAATTTTTTTTGTGATCGATTTTTACTCCAGCCGGGAGTTTTTTTAAATTTTTTAAATTTATTTTATTATTACTATTATTGTTATTATTCTTTATTTCATTTTTACGATACTTGCGCCACAAATGAACCGTAGTAATTCATAATGTAGTATGCTTACTTATGATTTTACAAAAGTAACGGTAAAGCGTAATGGTTTTATTCGAATGGTCCTCGGCAGGGGCTCGCGAACAAAGGATTTTCGGCGCAGGTAGGAGAAGAGCTGACAATGAAAGGCAGAGGGGAACGTTGGCCAAATGTCGTTATGAGTTAGTCGTTTGCTAGCTCTTGACTGAGTAACTTGAATATTGTGAGAAGAATCTAGCTTTCGAAAATGTCGAATACTGATAGTGAAAATATAAATGTGCCTGGAACATCGGTAGAACAAGAAGATGTGATGTGCGCTGATAGTCTCCACAGCGAATTGTCGAAACAAATTGTTGATACTATAGACTATTCAGACACACACAGTTGCATATAGTGCTATCGTTTCTTTATTTCCATTGCCTACTCTGCTCCCTTCGGTCCTCACGTCATACATTCTGCGTATGCCTTCTTGGTTCCGTGGAAAGAGCTTGCGGTTTTTTTTGTTATTATCCTTAGCAACGCTGTGTGTAATCGTTGTACGTTTTTTTCCTCCTTGAATAAATCAAGTCTCGAAATATCCGCTGTTTTTCCATCGTGAAAACCGACTTATTCCATAAAACTTCAATAGGTTATGGGCCCAGGAGTATCGGGCAGTGTGATATTTTGAGTGTCTCGTGCTCTGAGCGCGTGAAAAGTGATTGGTTGAGAAAGCGTTGAAAAACATAGCCTCCCGCCTCGTGCAATAGTGAGGAGTGTTAAAATGGATAGCGAACTCGTAAAAATCGCACACCTAAGAGGGGCTGAAAATTGGGCCTCGTGGAAATTTCAAGTTCGTGTCACATTGAACGCCAGCGGGTCGTGGAAAGTCGTGAACGGTGAGACAGCCAAGCCTGCGGAGGTACCGAACACGAACGCAGCGGCCGCGGCTGCTTACGAAACAAAACTCGCCGAATGGGAAAAAGCGGATCGTATTGGACAGAAAGTCATCGGCACGACAGTCGGCCCTCAGGCACTTCTACACATCATCAATTTAGAGAGCGCTGCGGAGATGTGGACAAAACTAAGGTCGGTGTACGAACAAAAATCGGAAGCAAGCATTCACATGCTCCAACAAATGTGGTACAGCGCTACCATGAGATCCGGGGATAGCATCTCCTCGCACATCGCCAGACTAGAGGACATCGCACACAAGCTCGACGTTATGGGTGAGAAAGTTTCCGATACAATGATTATAACCAAGATACTGATGACGCTGCCATGCAGCTATGATCATTTTGTCAGCGCGTGGGAATCAGCGGCCCAAGCAGAGCGAACCCTCGCTAATCTCACGTCCAGGCTTACTATCGAGGAGATGAGAAGCGGCATCGGAGAGGTTTCGGAGACTAGCGCTCTGGCCACGACTCAATTTCAAAAGAAACCGGGACGCGGCAGAGGTAAAGGACGCGGACGTGGCACGTCGAGACCAGGTAAATGTCACGCGTGCGAGAAGTCCGGACACTGGGCAAGAGAATGCCCTGAGAAGAGGAAAGGTGCAGCCAGTGAGCAAAACAGCGCCAAGACGAAGGGGGATGCACTCGTCGTAGAGACTCTGGCATCGTCAACCGAACAAGCCGGGTACGAAACCACGTGGTGTCTGGATTCAGGTGCCAGTGATCACATGTCTACGCAGCGGAGCTGGTTCGTAAATTTCGAAGAACTCGAAGAGAAGATACCAGTGAGAATTGGTGATGGAAAATACATTTCAGCTACCGGAAAAGGCGATATCAACATTCTCGCTTTCAACGGTCGTACCTGGAACGAAAAACATCTATCTGGTGTGTTATTCGTACCGCAACTGAAGTATAATCTCTTCTCGGTGGGAGCAGCGTTGGACAAAGGTTTCGAACTGCGATCGGATGACAAGAAATGCGAAATTAAGAAGAACGGAGTTACTGTGCTAACCGGAGAGCGACACGGCAAACTCTATCGCATGCAGATGAGAATCATTTCCGAAGAAAACATCCCAGAGGCGCATGCAGCAGTTCTTTCGTTTCGTGACTGGCACGAGCGCATGGCACACCAAAATGCACGACACGTCAAGAACTTCCTGAAAAGGACAAACGTCGAGACACCGATCGAAAAAGATTTTTTCTGCGAATCGTGCGTCGCAGGGAAAATGCATCGCACCACGTTTCCAAGGAGCACGACGAAATCGAGCGAACCTGGAGAGCTCGTACACGCGGACGTGTGCGGCCCAATGCAGGAAAACTCGATCGGAGGTTCGCGGTATTTTCTTCTGTTGAAGGACGATTTCTCGCACATGAGAACGGTGTTTTTCCTGAAACAAAAATCCGAAGTTAAAACTTGTCTACACGATTTCTTAAAACGATGCGAGAAAACTCTGCCACGTGGGGTTAAGACCCTGAGGACGGACAACGGGCTTGAATTCATTAACTCCGAGATACGAGAGCTGACCAACGACCTCGGCGTGCGACACGAAAAAACGTTTCCTTACAGCCCGGAACAAAATGGAGCGGCTGAACGAGAAAACCGGACAGTCGTCGAAGCTGCGAGGACACTGCTGTTCGCCAAGAAGCTCAACACGAAATTATGGGCAGAGGCTATTAATACAGCAGTTTACGTTTTAAACCGAACGGGTCCGAGTACCGTGAAAGGGACCACACCCTACGAACTGTGGCACGGCAAATCTCCCGACATTCGTCATCTTCGAGTTTTCGGAGAGGAAGTGTTTACGCACATACCCAAAGAAAAAAGACGGAAATGGGATTCGAAAGCCGAACGGGGCTTGCTGGTCGGATTCGACGAAGAAGCGAAAGGATACCGCATCTGGTTCGAACAACAAGACCGAGTTCGAGTCTGCAGAGACGTGAAATTCTCGGGAAGAAGAGATACCGAAGAAAATTCTCGGATTGACGATTACACCCTCCTCGAAATACCCGGAGAAGAGAAGCTATTGAGGGATTCGATACCGTCAATCGACGCAGAAAACTTCGAACAAGACGAAGCTGCCAGCGAAGAAAACAACGAGGAAACACGGGATCAACGAGACGCCGAGCCGGAACGAGAAGTCATTGCCGAAGAGCATCGTGCCAGGTACCACCTACGCGATCGGAACGCGATTCAAATGCCTGCGAGATACCCCGACGCTATGATGAGTGTTAGTCTCGCTTCTGAGACAGAAGAGCCGTGCACATACGAGGAAGCTGTGAGCTGTGAGGATGCTGCTTCGTGGAAACGCGCCATGGAAGACGAGATGAAGTCCCATGAACAAAATCAAACATGGATTCTCGTCGCTCCGCCAAGCAACCAGAAGATAATCGATAACCGTTGGACTTTTAAAATAAAAAATAATCGGCGCTTCAAGGCACGTTTGGTGGCGAAAGGTTTTACCCAACAGCACGGGATCGACTATCAGGAAACATTCAGTCCGGTAGCCAGATTCGACTCAATCCGAGGGATCCTCGCGGTAGCGGCTTGCTGGAAGATGAGTCTGCGGCAATTCGACATAAAAACTGCCTTTCTGTACGGTGATCTGGAAGAAACAATCTTCATGCGTCAGCCCAAGGGATACGAAGACGGAACTGATCGCGTGTGCAGGTTGAAGCGCAGCTTGTACGGGTTAAAGCAGGCGTCGCGCTGCTGGAATCGGCGATTTACGAACTCGCTAAATAAGTTCAAACTGAAGGCCACTGAGGCAGACCCATGTGTCTTCACGACGGGAGAAGGCGACTCGCGATTAATTCCTGCAATTTATATTGATGATGGACTGATCGCCTCAGCGGACGAAGAAAAAATTAATTCTTTGCTGCAGGAGCTACAAAAGGAATTCGAAATCACCACCGGTGAAGTCAACATGTTCCTCGGGCTGCAGATTGAACAGCAATCAGACGGTGCGATATTCCTCCACCAGGAGACATACACCAAACGGATTCTGGAGCGGTTCCGGATGCAGACTGCAAATTCCGTAACCATACCTGCGGACAAGCAGCACGAGACAACTGATTCATCACATTCAGGCAGGAAGGAAGCTGTAAACGCGCCCTACCGACAAGCGATTGGTAGTCTAATGTATCTATCCATCGCCACGAGACCGGATATAACCTTTGCGGTTAACAAAGCCAGTCAGTTCCTCGAGCAACCCACGAAAGCCAATTGGAACGCCGTGAAAAGGATTTTCAAGTATCTCATAGGTACATTACGCCTTGGACTGTACTTCGACAGTGGGAGCGACGAACAAATATACGCCTACAGTGACGCTGATTATGCTGGCGACACGGAGACCAGAAGATCGACTTCGGGATACGTCCTGAAACTGGGAACATCGACAATAACGTGGAAGTCACAGAGACAAAAAATGGTCACATTGTCGACAACGGAGGCGGAATACGTCGCGGCCTGCCAAGCAGTGAAAGAACTGATATGGGTGAAGAGACTGTTACGTTCACTGACGCCAACGTCGCAGCGGACTACGCTCTTCATTGATAATCAAAGTGCTCTACGACTGATCAAGAACCCAGAGTTTCACAAGACGAGCAAACACATCGACGTGAAGTATCATTTCATTCGCGAGATGTACGCATCGGGAGAGTTCATCTTGGATTACATCCCAACACGTGAGCAGCAAGCGGACATCCTCACAAAGCCGCTGACGAGAAGCACGTTTGAATACCAAAGAGACATGCTTCGTGTCGTGAACAAATTAAATATAGACGAAAAGAGTGCTTAATTAAAAAGGGGTATATGTATGCAACAGTTCTTCCTGAAACGTCTAAGTGGGAGTGTTGATACTATAGACTATTCAGACACACACAGTTGCATATAGTGCTATCGTTTCTTTATTTCCATTGCCTACTCTGCTCCCTTCGGTCCTCACGTCATACATTCTGCGTATGCCTTCTTGGTTCCGTGGAAAGAGCTTGCGGTTTTTTTGTTATTATCCTTAGCAACGCTGTGTGTAATCGTTGTACGTTTTTTTCCTCCTTGAATAAATCAAGTCTCGAAATATCCGCTGTTTTTCCATCGTGAAAACCGACTTATTCCATAAAACTTCAATACAAATGTTAAAAACGGCGCTGGATTATTTGTTACATCTTTTGGCCGAAGACAATCTGATCATGTTGAACCAAATTTAAGAAAGATGCAATAATGCATCTTCGGAGAAACTTATATCGACACATGTATTTTTGTTATCTACTTAATAAATTCGATCTTATCCACGTTTATCATCGCCATCCACGAGTTGCCGAATTTAATATCACCCGATCCTAACAACAGGTTATGGGCCCAGGACGTTGTGCGTGATATTTTTGTTGAAAAGACTTTTCCATTCCGTTTTTTTTCCCCCTGAAAACTCGGTTTTTGTGAGGTTATCGTGCCACGAGCAGATGACTTTTAAATATGATAATGGAAGGCGATTCGGTGAGAATAACCAAGCTGAAAGGCTCGGTGAATTGGACGACGTGACAATTCCAAGTTTCTCTTCTGCTAAAAGCACAGGGTGCTTTTGAACTCGTTTCGGAAAACACCGTGGCACCGACGACTGAGTCGGAAACGGCGAGACGCGCCAAATTGGACGTGATAGCCCAGAAACTCATTGCCACAAGTGTCGAGGATACGCAATTGCTGCACATAATTAACTGTAAAAACTCGAAAGAGATGTGGGGAAAATTGTGTAGTGTGTACGAGCAAAGCAATCGAACTGGGATACACCTTTTGCAACGAAAATGGTATCAAACTACGAAGAATTCGACCGACAGCATGGTGGAGCACATCGCGAAGATTGAAGATCTGGCTCATCGGCTGAGGAATTTGGGAGAAACAATCTCCGACTCGATGATATCTACGAAGATTCTGATGACTCTTCCTGAAAATTACAATTTTTTCATTACGGCGTGGGAATCGACAGCTCATGATCAGCGAACTCTTCGAAACCTGACTGAGAGGCTACTGCAGGACGTGAGACTTGAGAATCGGAGAGACAACGAGGATCAAGCTCTTACTGCGCAAAAAGGGTTTGAAAAATCTATGAAAAATAATTATCGTCATAACAGAGATGTTAAAACTGGAAATCAAAACACCGCTGTTAAGAAAAAAAGACAAGGTACGTGCAATTACTGTAAAAAACCTGGTCACTGGAAAAAAGATTGTTACAAACTGAAACAAGCTGCAAGCTGAAACTTGCAATTGGCTTCCCCTGAATTTTCGGTAGTGCACGAAATCTTTCTATGAGGAAGCATCTCTCGATTTATTTTATTTATTTTTTTTAAATCTTCGGCTTCCTCATAAAGGAAGTTCCGTTCACTACCGAAAATTTGGGGGAAGCCAATTGCAAGTTTCAGCTTGCAGCTTGTTTTATGCAGTATATCCGTAGATCCTTCCTACCGTACAAAAACCGGCTCGAACGTATATAAAAATGCAATGTGTCCCAAAATTCGAGCGCGTTGTTTAATTCCTATCGAATCTAGTAACAACTTAAGCTGACGGTTAGTTTGTGCGTGAGTATAAATTTGAGCACGTTCGGTCGAGTGGTTTTGAATTTTCAGGGGTTGGAACTTAAAAATTTCTAATTGCTCTAGATCTCGATCCGTTCGGCCGATTTCGGTCAAATTTGATATGTATTATAGCACAATGACACCCTATACTTGCAGAGAATTATGGTTTGATTGGTTGAAGTTAACGACAAATAGAGCAAAAAAATTGATTTTTCGACAAATTCAAAAAATCATAAAATCTAAAGTTATTGATGGATTCGGCTCAAATGCAATACCAACCGTCCTTGTACTTAAGTCTATATGTAAAAAACTATTTAGCCGAATATGTCGAAAATCGCGGACGCTAGCGTGGCTACAGACATTTTTTGAAAAATTCAAAACGCTGTTGAAGCCGAACAAGTGCGTCAATAATTGCGAAACTTACAGATTACATAGATATTAGTAGGCATCACATGTGTGCAAAATTTGAGTACGGTAGCTTGAACCGTTCTCGAGTTATGAACGTTTGAATTTTCGAGGGTGGTTACATACATACACACACACACACACACACGCACACACACACACACACACACACACACACACACACACACACACACACACACACACACACACACACACACACACACACACACACATACATCCGGACATTTTTTCCAAATGTGTTTTCTGGATGTTTTAGGACATTCTCAACCTATTGACATCAAAATCTCGAAAAAAAAATTTCGGACCGTCACAAAGCTTCCTTTATGAGGAAGCAAAATCAAAACAAGCTGAAACTTGCAATTTGCTTCCCCTGAATTTTCGGTAGTGCACGAAATCCTTCTATGAGGAAGCATCTCTCGATTTATTTCATTTTATTTTTTTTAATCTTCGGCTTCCTCATAAAGGAAGTTCCGTTCACTACCGAAAATTCAGGGGAAGCAAATTGCAAGTTTCAGCTTGCAGCTTGTTTTATGCAGGATATCCGTAGATCCTTCCCACCGTATAAAAACCGACTCGAACGTATATAAAAATTCAATGTGTCCCAAAATTCGAGTGCGTTGTTTAATTCCTATCTCATCTAGTAACAACTTAAGCTGACGGTTAGTTTAAGCGTGTGTATAAATTAGAGCACGTTCAGTCCAGTGGTTTTGAATTTTCAAGGGTTGGAACTTAGAAATTTCTAATTGTTCTAGAACTCGATCCGTTCGGCCGATCTCGGCCAAATTTGATATGTATTATAGCACAATGACACCCTATACTTGCAGAGAATTATGGTTTGATTGGTTGAAGTTAACGACAAATAGAGCAAAAAAATTGATTTTTTGAAAAATTCAAAAAATCATAAAATCTAAAGTTATTGATGGATTCGGCTCAAATGCAATACCAACCGTCCTTGTACTCAATTCTATATGTAAAAAACTATTTAGCCGAATATGTCGAAAATTGCGGACGCTAGCGTGGCTACAGACATTTTTTGGAAAATTCAAAACGCTGTCGAAGCCGAACAAGTGCGTTAATAATTGCGAAATTTACAGATTACATAGATATTAGTGGGCATCACATGTGTGCAAAATTTGAGTACGGTAGCTTGAACCGTTCTCGAGTTATGAACGTTTGAATTTTAGAGGGTGGTTACATACACACACACATACACACACACACACACACACACACACACATACATCCGGACATTTTTTCCAAATGTGTTTTCTGGATGTTTTAGGACATTCTAAGCCTATTGACATCAAAATCTCGAAAAAAAAATTTCGGACCGTCACAAAGCTTCCTTTATGAGGAAGCAAAAATAGAGGTGAAGCTCTAATCGGAGTATCCCTTTTATCGACAGACAACAAGAACGTAAAGACTACTGACTATGGTACATAGATTCTGGTGCGACGGATCATATGTGCCATCAAAAACAATTTTTCAAAGTATACGAAGCGTTTCAGGTTCCTCGATCAATCAAAATGGGAAATAATCAAGTCGTTCAGGCCCTCGGCAAAGGAGAAATAAATGTACTCGCTTTCGATGGCCTTCGCTGGAACGCAAAATATCTCGCTGGGGTGTTGTATGTTCCGGATCTTCACTACAATCTTTTTTCTGCTGGAGCTGCTTTGGACAAAGGAATGCGACAATCTTCAGATGCCAAAGGCTGCAAGTTCGTACGCTCTGGAAAAATTGAGCTCGTTGGTGTCCGTCAGCACAAGTTGTGCGTAGCGCAGTTGGAAGTTCGGATGCCTGAGGTATCGACAGATGATTTAGTCTGCGTTGCTGAACAAATTGATCTTCAGACACGGCACGAGAGACTAGCGCATCAGAATTTTGATCATGTCGTTGAGTACTTAAAGAACAAGAATATTAAGGTTAGTAAAGAAAAATATTCGGTTTGTAAAGGGTGCATTCATGGAAAAATGCATAGAAAACCTTTTCCGAAAACAATTGAAAAACGAAACAGAAGCTCACAAACGGGTGAGTTGGTGCATGCCGATCTGTGTGGACCCATGCAAGAACCCTCCCTGAAAGGGTCGTTATATTTCTTGCTATTCAAAGACGACTATTCTCGTCATAGAACTTTATTCTTCATTCGAAACAAAAATGAAGTTGCACGTTGCTTGACCGAGTATATCAAAATTATGAAGAATGAAACTGGAAAATCGTTGAAATGTATTCGAACCGACAATGGTTTAGAATTTGTTAATCGAGAAATAAAAAAGATTACAGATGACTTGGGAATCAAACATCAACGGACGGTGGCATACTGTCCAGAACAAAACGGAGCTGCTGAAAGGGAGAATAGGACGATAATGGAGGCTGTTCGAGCTATGCTTCATGGACGAGACCTACCGAAGAAACTTTGGGCAGAGGCTGCAAATACTGCTGCCTACGTTTTCAATCGTACGACCAAAAGTAATGTCGAGGGGGAGACCCCGCTAGAATCATGGAGCGGTAAAAAACACGACATTCCGAAACTCGTTACTTTTGGAGTAAAAGCTTTCGTACACATCCCGAAACAGAAAAGACGAAAACTGGACAGCAAAGCTTCAGAGGGAGTATTCGTTGGCTACGGAGAGAATGTGAAAGGCTACAGAATCTGGCAACAATCAGCGAATGAGGTCAAATATGCCAGAGACGTCGTGTTCGTCGAATCGAAAGAAGAGGAAATATCAAGAAAAGAAGAAGCATCAAGAAAAGAAGAAGCATCGAGAAAAGAAGAAGCATCAAGAAAAGATTCATCGGAAGCAGTAATTCAAGAAATCACAGACGACAATTCAAGTGATGATGGCGTCGAAAATGAAATCGAATCGGACGAAAGTACAGCTTCATTTCGATCAGCAGATGAATCGGGGGATGAAGTTGTCGAAGCGACAGCATCGGATATCGTGGAGCCTCAACCGACGAGAAAACTACGAGACAGAACAAAGATTCAAAAACCAAAAAAATTCGATAGTTTCGTCGATGTGGATAATCTCTTTATGGCTGTCAATGAAGAGCCAAGGAGCTACGAAGAGGCTATAACCACACACGATAGAGAAAAGTGGCTGCAAGCGATGGATGACGAAATAACGTCGCTAAATAAAAACGGCACCTGGACTCTAGACACAAATAAAAAAAAACAGAACGTGATCGACAGTAGATGGGTTTTTAAAATTAAAAGACGTCCCGATGGAACTGTCGATCGGTACAAAGCTAGATTAGTAGCAAAAGGATTTACGCAGAGACACGGAATCGATTATGAAGAAACTTTTAGTCCGGTCGTGAAGTTCGATTCTCTTCGGATGGTTCTCTCTATTGCAACTGCAAACAAAATGAAATTAATGCAGTTTGATGTCAAAACTGCCTTCTTAAACGGGAAGCTAGAAGAAACAATGATGATGAACCAACCGAAAGGCTACCATGATGGGACGAGACGTGTGTGTAGACTGCAACGAAGTATTTACGGATTAAAACAAGCCTCAAGATGTTGGAACAGTCGATTCTCCAATTTCTTGAAGAACAACAATCTCAAGGAAACTTTTTCAGATTCGTGTGTGTTCACGAATGAAGGTGACAGTATTACAACGATTCTTGCGATTTACATTGACGATGGGTTGGTAGCCGCAAAGGACGTCGATACAACAAACGATTTGCTCGTAGCATTGGGCAAAGAATTTGAAATAACCTTAAGCAACGCCGAATTCTACTTGGGTTTCCAGATCGATAAATCGACAGATGGAACAATGATACTGCACCAATCGAGCTATGTGAAGAAGCTACTTCAAAAGTATAACATGATGGAGTCGAATCCAGTGTCAATCCCGGCGGACAAGAATCGCGAGTTGAATCCAAGACTGCACGGGAATCCTGAAACCGCGGAAGATGCACCATACCGTGAAGTTGTTGGAAGCCTGATGTATCTTAGAGTGGGAACACGCCCGGACATCGCGTACGCTTTAAGCAGCGTAGGTCAGTACTTAGCGAACCCTCTTAAGATCCATTGGAATGCTGTAAAACAAATATTAAGGTATCTGAAAGGAACGGTAAACTATGGTTTGAAATATTCAAACGGAAGTGATCTCAACCTAATTGGTTATTGTGATTCGGACTATGCTGGCGACACTCAAACGAGACGGTCGACTAGCGGATACCTGTACAAGGTTGGAGGAAATTTGATCGCTTGGTGTTCGCAACGGCAAAAAGTGGTCGCGCTGTCGACTACCGAAGCAGAGTATATAGCGGCGGCACAAGCTATAAAAGAATAAATATGGCTAGAACGTCTCAGAACCGAGATACTGGGAAAAGCCAAAGAAAAACCAAAGTTAAATTTAGATAATCAAAGTGCCATTCGTTTACTTGAAAACCCGGAATTTCACAAACGGTCTAAACACATAGACGTGAGATATCATTTCGCGAGAGAAAAATATAACAAAGGACTTTTTACCTTACACTACGTACCGAGTGCATTGCAACAAGCGGATATTTTGACCAAAGCATTGCCGAAACAGCAATTCGTTTGCTTACGAGAAATGTTAGGTATGGCTAAAGTGCGAAGTGATGTGCGATAGTTAAAATAAAATAAAATTAGGATCTATCCTGAAAAGAAACGAAAACAAAAGGGTACAAATGTATATCAGTATGAGTGAGTATGAAAATACATATTGAGAGGGAGTGTTGAACCAAATTTAAGAAAGATGCAATAATGTATTTTGCCAATTCGTATTTACGCGCCAGCAAATGGCGGACACTAGGCTGCGCATGCTTGTCCAGCGCTGCAATCGAGAGCTGGGGCACTTGCGCCCTCTTTATTCTTCCCCTTCTCACTTGCTTCGGAGAAACTTATATCGACACATGGATTTTTGTTATCTACTTAATAAATTCGATCTTATCCACGTTTATCATCGCCATCCACGAGTTGCCGAATTTAATATCACCCGATCCTAACAACAGATCACATCAGAGAGTGCCGCGGTAATAACCGAACAACACATGCAACTTGCAGACAAAATACGCGAGAAAATTGCGGACGTTTTGTCAGAGCATTCCTTGCTGTGCGTCGATGAATTGATTTCTTCCGGAGAATACGACGAAGGAGTTGAAAATGAAGAAGTCAAGGATGTCGTTCCTTCATTGTCAGAAGCAGAGTCTGACTGCGAACCGGATGGAAAAAAATTGAAAGTTGATCCAGGTTACGTTCCACTCGATTACAAAATAATGGTGGTTAATCTTGCAAAAGCACATCCAAAGTGGAATTTAAAGAGTCTTCAATCGAAAGGAGCACATCGCTTGAAGTATATGCGAGATTTGAAAATCTGGGAAGAACACATTAAAAGCGGTGGAACCCGGAAGGATTAGTGCAACACCATTGATACCTGGACGTATGATCGCTTCATAGAAGGGCGGAAAAGTTGCCAACAAGTCACCACGAGAAACCTGCAACAATGGGCACTTGCTGCTGTCAGTCAATTTGCAGATTTCGAGTTCAAAGCCTCGCAGCAGTGGGTCTAAGAATTCAAACAAAGGCATAGGATTCGTCAGAGGAAAGTCACCAAATTCGTCCCGGAAAGAGAGACTACCACTATCGAGGAAACCCAATCTGCGGCAGAGAACTTTCGAGTCCAGGCTCAGGCTCTCATCCCAAATTACGATAAGGACTTTGTTATCAATGCAGATCAAACAGGTAAATTACTATTCGTCTACGTTAATTGAAAAACTCATTTTAACGCCACACATAATAAAATATTCACATTCGTATATTCTCTGTCAAGGTTGCCAGTACCAGTCTATTTACAACCGTACCCTGGAACACCGAGGCTCAAAACTAATTCTCGTGAAACGAAAGGATATGAACAAAGTAACCCATTCGTATACGGCGCAATATTCGATGACCCTTTCTGGAAATCTTCTGCCAACAGTTTGTATGCCTGCAAGAGAGTACTGGCTCTTTTGGACCGAGAGTTAAAAAATCGGTGGATGAGTACGCGAAAAAATATAGTAATGTTGTCACTAGTAGTTCAAAATCCGGCAAACTTTCAACAGCTTTGTACAAAATTTTTTTAACTGATGTAATGAAGTCCTACGTGCAGGAAAACAAATTACTTCTGTTGATTGACTCGTGGGGAGGACAAACAAATCCACAATTATACGACGACATTTTCCAAGATGAAAATGGATTGCCAACGTGCAGTATTAAAGTGATTCCCCCGAAATGCACTCCTCTAGTGCAACCCTGCGACGTGTATTTTTATCGTCAGGTAAAGAATTTTATCAGGAAGATTCAAAACTGCTCTTATCTCATCGAGAGAGAACGAGAAATCACATCCCGAGAAGACTGCATCAAAATACATTCCATCATGCATCACCAGCTATCCTCGCCAATATTCCGTGACATGTTGCATTACGCGTGGTTCGCTGCCAAACTCTGCGACGACAGAGAAACTTTTATGAATGTAAATCAAGCTTGTTTTTTTATGGATAATTTCAAAAAACCATGTAGTTGTGGAAATGCGGCTTTTGTAACGTGTGCAAGGTGCCGACACAATTACTGTTTCCCTTGTTTTTACGATAATTATCACCCCAGCACATGTGATTCACCTGTACAATAACAAAAATATCTAATTTTATATACCAATTCCTCGTGTACGCTTTAATTACAATACCTCTGGAAATACCTTTGTAAAATTATAGTGAGCATACTACATTATGAATTACTACGGTTCATTTGTGGCGCAAGTATCGTAAAAATAAAATAAAGAATAATAACAATAATAGTAATAATAAAAGAAAGCAATTTTAAGAATTAACCGTTGAAGTTATAACGATACAAATAATAAATATTAATGCTTATAAAATAATTCAATTTACAAATTAACAATTACAATTAAAAAGTTAAACAATAATAAATAATAATAATAATAATAACAGAAAGTAATTTCTTAAATTGTGAATTAAAAAAAAAAAAAGTTTCCCCACACGGGGAATCGAACCCACGACCCCCGTACTATGATACCGAGCTCTTACCGCTGCGCTAGCACCAGCTATAGAAAATCCTGCTCACATAGCAGGCTCATGAGTTACCGGTCGCTGTCCGGTCCGCGCCAAAAATGTTTTATCTCATTAACGCTTGGCCATCTGGCCCTCCCGCTTGCGTCACTTTCATTTATAGTCAAGCCCTACATATACTGTGAATTTGGGCAAAATCGGTGATGACGAGTTGACAGGGTCCCCTTGTGAAACAATTCTTGTGGTACCTAATGCGCGTAACTTCTGTCTTCATGAGTGAGCCCTGTTTCAGAACAGCCTTATCCATAATCGGGGGTTGTGACAAAATGTCTTCGCGCAATGCATTTTGCGCACTCTCGGTATCGGTCACATCCATCAGAGAAGTATCTACTATTTTTACATCTGTAAACATCATTGTATTGTGAGAAAGTATTTATATGCGTTATCTATATATGGGGTATTCCTGGGAATTTCGGCAATATCGGACAGTTGGGTCAAAATGTTTGCCTCCCAATAGTTTCCATCAATATGTGTTGAAAATAAAGAGACACGTATTTCGGCGTTTCTTATTTTGAGCCCCCACTTTTGAAATACGGTCAAATGAAGTTTTTGAAGTATTGACCACATTCGATCATTCAAATCGATATATCTCAGCAACGGTTGGTGATAACTCGAAAAACCACGCATCTTTTTTTTTCGTTTTTGAACGCTCGATACAATGAAAACATTTACGATTCTGTTGCACAAATTCAACAATAAGTTATAAAGAATTCAAAATTAAAAATGAAATAAAACAAAAAACACACTTTTAATTTTTGAAGTGTATTTTTTTTTTAAATTCCTTGAACTAAAACAAAAATTTAGCCACCTTCAACTTTTTGGGCCGACGCTTCGTTCGGGAGTTATAAATTTTTTTGTCACAAAAAACCCGTAAATTTACGTATTTTATTAGTAAAAATTTGCATGAAAAAAAGTACCCTTAATTATTGAAATTGATTTTTTTTTCAAGTTCCTTGGACGAAAAGAAAAATTTTGAGACCCGGCCCGACTTGGGCCGACGTTTCGTTCGAAAGTTACAGCTTTTTTGTCATAAAAAACCGGTAAATATACGGATTCTATTAGTAAAAAATTGCATGAAGAAAAAGTACCCTTAATTATTGAAATCTATTTTTTTTCAAATTCCTCGAACGAAATCGAAAATTTTGAGACTCTGCCGGACTTGGGCCGACGCTTCGTTCGAAACTTATAGCTTTTTTTCTTCACAACCGGGAAAACATTTACGGGTTTTTCGTGACAAAAAAATCTATAACTTCCGAACGAAGCGTCGGCCTAAAAAGTTCAAGGTGGCTAAATTTTCGTTTTTGTTCAAGGAATTAAAAAAAAAATACATTTCCAAAATTAAAAGTGTGTTTTTTGTTTTATTTCATTTTTAATTTTGAATTGTTTATAACTTATTGTTGAATTTGTGCAACATAATCGTAAATGTTTTCATTGTGTAGAGCGTTCTAAAACGAAAAAAAGACCCGTGGTTTTTCGAGTTATCACTAACCGTTACTGAGATATATCGATTTGAATGATCGAATGTGGTCAATACTTCAAAAACTTCATTTGACCGTATTTCAAAAGTGGGGGCTCAAAATAAAAAACGCCGAAATACGTGTCTTTTTATTTTCAACACATATTAATGGAAAAAATTGGGGGGCAAAAATGTTGACCCAACTGTCCGAAGTTGCCGAAATTCCCAGGAATACCCCATATATAAAACTGTTCCGTGACTGACTGACTGACTGACAGACAACGCACAGCCTAAACCGCTGAAGATAAAAACATGAAATTTGGAACATATGTTTCTTAAAGGATGTAGAGGTCCACTAAGAAAGGATTTTTCGAAAATCAACCCCTAAGGGGGTGAAATGGGATGTGGGCGTTTGTAACCATTGTGACTGTATCTCCGGAACGGCAATAGATCGAGAGGTGAAATTTTGCATGGTGGTTTGGCTCATACAGTAGGTGCTCACTGAAAAAGGATTTTTCAAAAATCAACCCCTAAGAGGGTGGAATGGGTTGTGGGTGTTCGTTATCATTGTTACTGTATCTCTGGAATGGCGATAGATAGAGAGTTCAAATGTTGCATGGAGGTTCGGGTTACACAGTAGGTGCTCACTAAGAAAGTATTTTTCGAAAATAAAAACCTGACGGAGTAAAATGGGGTGTGAGCGTTTGTATGGAAAATCGTATTCTCGGCGTCTCCTCTGTGTGCGGATCTTCGTATATTGTGTCTTTCTTATTGTTTTCTTTTTGTGGTTCGACGGGAGTCGACGGGAAGTGTGGGCGAAGGGCGGTTCGGGGGGGGGGGCAACGGGAGGAGGGCGTGTAGACGGGTTAGTCTTCGGTTTAAAACCCAAATCTAAGCGGACGAAGTCGCGAGTAAAAGGTAGTTAAATATAAATATTTTCTTGAAAATAGAAAAATAAGTTTTATCTGCAAATATACGGATCTCATTTTTTTCTGTTTGTTTCAAAGTGCTCAGGATAGTGTAATTGTTGAGTAATTCCAATGCTTTAAATATTATGATTTGCTACGTTATTAAGTATTCCTTTTTTTTTCAGATCATATCGCAGGCTTATTGCAGGTCGTATTACTGCACCAAAAACCACTCAGAGGTAAGTATTTCAAAAAATGAACAATTTAATCTTTTTTTCTCCTTTCGGTATAAACAATGAGCATCTTCAACGGCTTGTATGTGAAAATGTTGGGTACACTGAGTTAATTTTTTTTAAGTGAGGCGGCATTGCGACACTATGATGCCGCGACGACGATGAGAACGATTATGAGACGCGTACCCGCGGCAATGTTTTATTTCTGTTAATGAATTATTCGGTTGTCGCGACGTAAGTCGCAAGACGAATCATTAGGCGCACTCCCGATTGATTGGTTCGACGCACTGTACGGCAAAATTATCCCGCGTCCGAATTTGGTTTACGTCGCGTATGTAGTCCGTCGATTGATTATTTAATTGCAATTGACTCGAACGCGAACCGTTGCAAAACGAGTAATGAAAAATGCGCGTAGGCCACGAGACCGGAAACGAGTAGATGCGCGCAAAATGGCTGCCGTCGCGCACTGCTATGCTCCCAAAGTATGTCCCGTAAAATTCACTAATACGATTATAATTATAATACGGATCTCGAATCTTTCGAGAGCTTTTCAGATCATTAGTGAAGATAAATTGATATTCATTATCTTTCTTCACGTTAATAATTCACGGACCCGTGGAGAGTTTCGACACGGCACCCGGTGAATGGCTTCACTTCCGGTGAGCAAAGCGATAATGTCGACCACGCGGATAAACATTATGCTGCGTATCGAATATCTCCGCGAAACGCGAAATCACTCGCGATCGCGCACACTTTAATAAATAAGAAAAAAGCATAGACGAGTGCCAGTGTCGTCTATGCTTTACCTTGATAATACGAAGAGAGTCTCGTCGATGATTCGTTCAACCACGTGCTCGTTAGTCTCACGAGAATCGCTGATAATTGTCGATGTTGCAGGCTTCCTTCGAGGTTGACTGCCAGTGATAAATATGTCGGCGCAAACAAACGCCGAATTACTTCGTTTTGATGAAATTTCTTGAAATTTACTGATATAGATTAATAGCTAACTTCCCTAGCATTTTTGGCAACTGCAAAGTCAACCGAAAATATCAACGGTTGAATTCGGACAGCTTTACAACTATAAAGTCGACCGTAAAAAATAATCCTAATGGTTGATTCAACCATTTGGACAGCTTGGCAACTATAAAGTCAACCGTAAAAAAGAATCCTAATGGTTGATTCAACGGTTTTTTCAACGCAGGATGGTTGACTTTCCAAGATAAACAGTTGAGAAGCTGTCCAAATTCAACCGTTGAACTTTTACGTTGACTCAACTGTCTTTTCAAACGGTTGACCAAAATGACAGGGTTGTGCCAAAGATGTTGAGCCGTGCAGTCTGTGCCACGGGCAACAACGGGGGAGCGTCGCTCAGACGTCCGCCGTATACGGGTGACCGTCGCGTAGAGGTCCGCCGTTGGTGAGATCCAGGGGGCTACAACTCAAAGCGGAGAGCCGGGATCTAAGTGTTGCGAGAGCCAAGCGGTAGCTAGCGCTGGTGTCGCGTCTACAGCAGCGCCGCGCCCCCGCCGGTCCCCTTGCACCCCCTTGGCGCCCCCACGAGCCAAGGGGCGGCTGCCGTGGGCCCCTTGGCTCCTGCCTGTCGGCAGGGGAATACATATAGGTTATAATAGGTTATGCATAGGTTTTATTAAATACGTATAGGGTTAAATAACGGTTGCTACAAATTTGATAAGTTTCGTTTTTATTAAATGACCTGAAGACTCAGGTTAACCCTGCAAATACAATGTATTACAGAGATAATGTTGACTGTATTATATTTACACGCCTATAAAGCATTTATTACGCAAGTAAACAATTATTCGATAACAACTCTGGATATACATTTTTTCTTGAATAAAAATAGAAACCTCACAATAATTCAGCGCAAAATTTTTTAACTGACGTCTTCTTGTATTTCTTTATTTTTATTTATCGTACTTCATAAAAAATAATAAACGAGTTTCCGAATGAAAAAACTTCTAACGGCAAGAACCTCGCGAAGCCACATTCAAATGGGAACTGACAGGCAGGCAGGAGCCAAGGCCAAGGGGCCCACGGCAGCGGCCCCTTGGCTCGTGGGGGCGCCAAGGGGGTGCAAGGGGACCGGCGGGGGCGCGGCGCTGCTGTAGACGCGACACCAGCGCTAACTACCGCTTGGCTCTCGCAACACTTGGATCCTGGCTCTCCGCTTTGAGTTGTAGCCCCCTGGTGAGATCTACGAAGAGTCTGATCGATGGCCGCTCGCGGTCGCGTAGCCCGCGACGCCGTGGGGGGTATCGGTGATAGCGTGATTCTAGCCGGTCGGGTGTCCAATCGCTGGCGCCGACGGTGTCGTAGCGGCCCGGTGGGCCAATAGGCGCGCGTGAGCCGTCACGACGACGTGCTGGTTGTATCGATGTTTCACTCAGATCGATGAGTGACGCAATCACCCATCGATCTGGGCGTTAATGTGGAACTCACACAGCCTTCTGCCGCGTCCACACGAGGCGCACGACAAAGCGGAACTCGCGCTTTGTCCACCGTCGTCCAATGAGCGCGCCTTCCGGTTCGCATCGCCACTGCTTTGCGTAGCGTGCTCACCAGTCTTACCTTGTTTCTCCACGGCGTCGCACGGACGACATTTTGGCTCTGTTAACTTATTCGAAAGTTTAATAAATATATCTTCTTATGATTACTCGCGTCGAACCGTTATTTCCCCTCTAGGGACCTCTAACCGCTACAGTAATTTTTGGTGACCCCGACGTGATCTAAAAGACACGAAAAAAAAAAAAAAAAAAAAAATTCGTCTCGATTCCGCGCTTCTTCTCGACCCGCGCCCCGTCGATATCGTGTATTGCCCACGAGCGTCTAACTTCGCGATTCCGTGTTATCCGCGTCTTCCGCGAAACGAAAGACATTTTTACCGTTACTCGTACATAACCTCGTCGTGCCCGGTTAACCTCACTTTGCCGCGTGGCACCGAGGCAGGTATACCGGCGTTTCCGGCGCGCGTGCGCGCGCTTATTCCGCCGCCGTGAATGTCCGAAGCAGACACGCGAAAACGTGATTTTTCTCTCGACCCGGAGATAACCGACGACGAAACCGACAGCGATATAACGCTCGCCGACGAAAAAACCTTTCACGAGAATCTCTCGGAAGGAAGCATGGCTAACCAACAAGTATCTCGCATAGCAAAATTACCGGCTTTCTGGAAAGACGACCCCGCCGTGTGGTTCTTCCAAGTCGAAGCCGCGTTCGCTATTGCCGGGGTGACAGTCGACGAGACCAAGTTTCAGTACATTCTCACGAACCTGGATCCCAGCATACTGCCCTTCGTCGTCGACCTGATTCAACAGCCGCCGCCTCAAGATAAGTACAAGGCTATAAAAGAACGCATTCTTACATTTTTCTCCGAGTCGAAGGAGAGCAAACTACGGCGAATGCTTAAAGGCCAACTGCTCGGAGATCGCAAACCGAGTCACTTCCTTCAGCATCTCCGCGGTTTATCGTCAAACCAGTGCGACGACGCGATTCTTAAATCTCTCTTCCTCGAACAGTTGCCGCAGCAAGTTAGTGCCATTCTCGCAGCCAGTGCGGAAGCAGACCTAGGTAAACTCGCGACGATGGCCGACCAGATCATGGATCTACAGCGACCGGCACAGGCATACACGGTTCAGCACGCCGGACCCTCGCCGACGCAGCCTCAAGCCCAGGCGCTCCCCACGGAGGTAACGACAGCTGACCTCCTCCGTCAAATCAACGCGTTGTCCGCGAGATTTGACAAGGCTTTCAACGACCGACAAGGGGAGAGGGGTCGATCTCGCAACAGATCGAACAGCGGGTACAGTCAAAGCCGGTCGAGCACGCCCGGAGGGTGGGATAACCGTCGATCAAAATTCCCGGGACTCGGACCCAACGACCAATCCGCGAAAATGTGTTTTTACCATCACACATTCGGGGCAAAAGCTCGGAACTGTCGAAAACCGTGCTCGTGGGACTCTCCGTCTCCCGCGTCGGAAAACTAACCTCGCCGTTGCACATCCGGGCGGTTAACGACGGCGATCACACGCAATACCGCCTGATCATTCTCGACAAAGTGTCCGGAATATCATTCCTCGTCGATACCGGGGCAGATATCTCGATAATCCCTCGGAACTCGATCAAAAACGCTCGCACAGAGCCATCGTCGTTAAAACTATACGCAGCAAACGGTACGGTAATCGACACGTTCGGAGAAAAATTGCTGCACCTTAATCTCGGACTCCGACGACAACAAAGTTGGATTTTCACCATCGCCGCGGTATCCAAGGCCATCCTCGGAGCCGATTTCCTCGTTCACCATGGTCTTCTTGTGGACCTGAAAAACAAAAGACTCATCGACTCGGAGACGCGCCTATTCTCGATCGGTATCGTCGCATGCGAAGCTTATTCGTCGATCTCAACGGTCTCGAGCGCTTTACCATTCCGAGAACTCCTCAGCGAGTTCGTGGCTATCACCCGACCTATACGATTTACGGGCTCGGGCAAACACGGTGTACAACCCCCTACAGCCTGAATTTTTTCAACAATCTTGCAAGAATCTTTTTATGAGATATTGAAATATAGCACGGAACGTTAAAGCAAAACTGCTGTAGTGTATCTATGTCCGCCCCTTCGCAACATTGCAATTCTGTTTCAAAAATATTATGGGAATAATGCAGACTCTGTATACAAAATTTTGCCATAATCTTTTCAAAACATTGCAATGAAATATATCCTGCAATATCGAGGCAGGACTGCACCAATTTAGAATTGATTCAACGATTTTATCGTTACGAATTGAAAATAGGTGTATAAAGTAGACAAATAGAGATGTGCATACAAACAAATCCATAAGGTCTAATAATCCATGAGAATTTTTTGCATTACATTTTTTTCAGGAGGTTTATTACATTACATTTTTACATTTATAACTGGAATCATTCATCACTGGAAAAAGACTCATTATCGATGTTATCCTGTCGATTGTCGTTTTGAGACTCTCTTCGAATTCGCCGTGTCTTGGCTTGTGCCAACCATCGGGAAGCTGACAGTTTAATTTTTTCATTTGTTGAATTCGGCCCACACATGGAATAAACGGCTTCTAGAAACACAAACAATAATTTTGAGGAGTTTTAATAGTATGATTATGATTAGTTTAAATATCTATTGTTCGTGAAGTGGTTAATACTATTTATACTCTTACTCTCCATGAGCTTAGCAACCATGAGCGATTTGAAGACTCGCTTCTTCTGACGTCCATTCCAACTAAATAACTCTGCTAGGCCATCAGACAATAATTTTGCCATAATACGCGCCACAACCACGTTGGCTTCATTTCCGCCAAGTCTTCGCAGTGCATGAATCTGTTTATAAAATTACAATTTAATTTATTTCTTGAACTATTGTAATAACTGAAATAGCAATTCCAAGTTTTTTAAGCCTTTCGTGATTATCACAAAATTAGCACTTTCGAAATATAATTAGTATTGCGTATATTTATTAAAGAGTATATGATTAAGAGTATAAAAACGTGACACAGTAAAATTTTTCAAATTTTTAAAGTAAGTTAAAAATGAAAAGGAGGTTGCGAGTGATGAAGAAACCCAAGAAAAAAAGCCCAAATCGGTATCCATGACAGTCAGAACTTGAGCTTCAACACATAAAAATTCGAGAAGCTCTCCAATATTTAAAATGTGCAATTCAAAGCGCAAATCATATATTCCACATGCTTATGAAATTACACCAAAAACACAAGTCGCTATAGCTAATCCGAATATTTCTGTAAAGAATATACTTTCCTGCAATGATGTCGTACAGATAAATTCATTGGTGTCGGAATGTTTAATGATGTCGGTCGGAATTTTTTCGCAAGTACTGAACAAAATGTTATTAATATTTAAGAAGTTGACGATTTAAGAGTAAAATGGTATTAAGAATCGCTATTTGACTTTGCATTATTTCCTTATAAGGAATAAAATTTTGAAGTAAATATGAAGATATTGAATGAAACGTAAATAATATACCATTTTAGTTCTATACTCCTTTCGCTTCAGTCGTTTTTCGAACTCTTCCAATTCGTCAATAGTTTTCAATGGTAACCCACAATCCTCTTCTAAGTCATATTCGATGTCATCAACAGATGTAATCCTCTGTTTAGAATGAAAATCTTTCAACAAGTTTTCGATTGACTGCAATCGATACGACATCTTAACCAAATGTTTCAAAACAATTTTTTCCGATCCTGTTGACAGATTATTTACAATATTTACAAAATAAGTTGCGTGTAAATGAAAGACAAAATGAATGAAACAATAAGAGGATTTTGTAAAAAAATCGCAAATATCAAATTCTGAATCAAATTAAAATTACCTGAGCTCGAGTTTTTCTCGACTGCGTCTTGCTTCTGTCGATGCTCGTATTCTATGCTGGTTGAATGTGACATGGGCGAATATCCTCGGTCGTTTGCTATGTCATCAGTTACGTGAGACAATGCATGATCTTTATTTGCTGAAACAAAATATTCAAGTTATGTATGATCGAATATAACGTTTTATAATGAAAGTGTAAGCAGTAAACTCACGTGGTAGTTCTACCGTAGACACATCTGATTCGTTTTCTGACGTATTCTGAGGTTCCGTACATGGCAAAAAAGTATTAACGACTTTTGAAGAGGACCGGCTTGGACTGTCTGGAATTGAAAACTGGTGTTACCGAGAACTTAATAATATATATTCGAAGCCAATGATAATTTAAAAACAATAAGAACCTTCATGTACACTAGCTACCGCCGTTATGTAGTTCCGATTCTTTGTGACGTCTTTATCAGATCCTGAAAAATTATTTCAGTTACAAAATTACGATTGTATAATGAACTTGCATAAATCAAACTCACTCAATCCTAATGTTTCCACATTCCTGCTTGGCAATGATGAAATGAATGGCGGAGAGCCAATAGTTCTGACGGAAGAGCGATTCTGATTATCTGGAACTAAAAATCGATTTTACTTGTTGCATGCTTAAAAAAGTGTCACCTTTGCATTAATCGTGGTAGTATTAATCACATTTATGAATAATTTTTCTCGTTGTCAGTGTATTTTTTTTCTTTTTGACGGCGCATTCTTTATCACTTCCATCTTCATCGGTGCTACTTATTTTTCTTTTAGCTCGGGCACGGCGTCTTTTTTTTAGGTATTCTGCTTTTTCTTTTTTTTGATTTTCATCTAAACACTCGTCGGTACTTTCCAGATGTGATGTGACCTCGGCATGAGATACTTTGTCCAGAGCTTTTTCCCATGTAGCTGTAAGGAAGGATATTAATCTATACAATTTTGTTAAAAGCCAAATTTATTGTTGAATGATTTTACTTACCAGCTGTAGCTAATGACTTTTTTACATCGTATTTCATCCAATGGTAATTATGCAGTTGTGCGGCTTTTCCGAATTTTAAAGTTTTTCAAAATTTTCTTTTTCGAGGATGCGTGTTCGGTCTTATAGATGAATAATCAGGCGGGGGAGATCAGAAAATGTTTTCCGAAATATTTTTTTTTTACGTTTCTTAATTTTTTTTTTTTTTTTTTTTTTTTTCAATTTGCGCGGTTCTGAAGCTGTTTTCTCGTATCATATATACGTGTATATGTGTGTGTATGATTGGGCGTATGTGTAGACGAGCGTCGATGCGTGTGCGCATCTGCGGAAGGGCGCGCACGTGTGTGATGATGCCGCGAAATTCAACCGTCTCTAACTCGCGAACGGCTCGAGCTATAGCGGTCGAATGATGTAAACATGTGATCTCCATATCATCTGCAATATTTGTTCTAATTAATACAGGTGGAATTGAAGTATGTTAACACAAGTATGAGGACACTTTTCGCTTCATCGATTTCGACGATACAGCCGGGACCACCGATCGGCGATGATTTCGAGATGTACCACGAAAGTATCGCTTCTCGTATAAAGCTCGACCAATCCACAATTGTATGAGCACTGAGGCCCATTTCGATTTCGAGAAATTCTTGTCTCGGAGGCTTCAATGTAACGAAATAGCTGATAAAAATACAGGCATCCTCGATCGAAAGCGCTGCATGTTTAAACCGGATCTAGGAATAAATGGCCGTAGGACAAAAAGGCCGGGACAAAATGGCCGGACCAAAAAGGCTGTGGAAAAAATGGCCGACGGAATAAATGGCCGTTGGACAAAATGGCCGCGGAAAAAATGGCCGGGGAAAAAATGGCCGGGGACAAAATGGCCGGAAAAAAGCCGCCGAAGAAATGGCCGACTGAAAAAATGGCCGATGAAAAAAAAGGCCGACGAAAAGAATGGCTGATCGAAAAAATAAACGACTCTGGCGTAATATTTGGTATATGAGCGCCCGTTTGTGGATCAACAGAATTGTATCGATGATTCACAGTATTATGATTCCATCCCGAATCAAAAAGACGGCCGTATAATTTCAACCCCCCCCCCCCCTACCCCGCCCCGCCCCCCCCCTCCGCCCGCCCCCGCCACCACTGTACAACCTAACCACTGTATAATAACCTAAATAACCTCAATAACCCAAACTAAATCGATAAAAGCAGATCTGAACTAACCCAAACTGACCGAAACTAACCTTAACCACGCTACTATTTTTTCCCCGGCCATTTTATCCTCGGCCATTTTTTCCTCGGCCATTTTATCCCCGGCCATTTTTTCCCCAGCCATTTTATCCTCGGCCATTTTACCCCGGCCATTTTATCCTCGGCCATTTTTTCCGCGGCCATCTTGTCCGACGGCCATTTATTCCGTCGGCCATTTTTTCCCCGGCCTTTTTGGTCCGGCTATTTTGTCCCGGACTTTTTTGCCAACGGCCATTTATGCCTAATACCGTTTAAACCATGTGTCCGTCCGGATCGATTTCTTGAAGGCACACTTTTCCGTCACCACTTTCTTCCCCTTCGTGATTTTTTTACTTTTTTGGCACCTCCAGAAGGAATCTTTCGAATTGAAAACTGCCGGTTGTCCACAATTATCGCACTTTACCGAGTTTGGGATTACGCCATGTGATTTCAGAAAATCAAAAAGCCGATCCTGATTTTCACACTGGCGATGAAATTCACGTAAAGAAAAAACACAGCCGTCACAATCCATCGTACTCGAAAGAACTATCGAAACTGTGGAATTCTTGTGGATTAGATAGACGGCAGGCAACAGCAAAGTAGTGTTTACGTTTTTCAATGTCGAACATGGTTGTTTTCAATCCGCAAAACAGTCGCCACAGTCGATATACGACGTTAAATATTTCTTTTCATCGTTTACCAAGAATCCAAATAAACCAAAAAAACCGACTTTGCTTCGCATAACCATACGAAGACTTGATTTCCACGCCCAACATATAGGTATGAAATTACTCACAAAAGTGTCCTCTATGACATACTTCAATTCCAGAGAAATCGGTCTGGCGTCCACTATTAATTATAACAAATATTATAGATAATATACAGATAGCTCAATAATACACACACACACACACACATCTGCACGTATATATGATGCAGGAAAACAGCTCTAGAACCGTATAAATGATACAGGAAAATAGCTTCAGAACGGCGAAAATAAAAAAAAAAATTTTAAAAATGTTTTAACGTAAAAAAAAATATTTCGGATAACATTTTCCGACCTCCCCCACCTGATTCTTCATGTAGAGGACAAACTGAATATCGTTGAAAAAGAAAATTTCGAAAAACTCTAAAATTCGGAAAAGCCGCACAACTGCATAATTACCAAAAGTGTTGACCCATCCAATTTCCAGATTGTAAAGGCTTCGTGTGATTTATTATCGCGCGTTGAATATTGATCTTGGAGGTTAAGTGGGCTGGCCACCAACACTTTTTTTTATCACTTCCGTCGATCCATCGTGATGAAACAATTTGTAGTCCGTCTTCAAACTCAACAATGACAAATTTATTTTCTGGAGGCATTTTTAAGCACTTTGATATTCATATGCGATGAATAATCCGCGTGTTCAGCGCGTATGCTTGCGCCGAATTGCCATATGCTCGACCAAACTCTGCGAACAAGTCGAGTCGAGTAGTAGCGAGAGAGAGCGGTTGACGCGCAACTGTAACGCGAAGAGCAACCGTAGCCGCCGGGCGTTGCGTAACCGACCGACCACGTTGACGAATAGTCACGAATATTATTAAATTATCGCGTAAAATATCGAAAGTCGTGTAAACCTCGTATCGACGGACTGCTGAGCGTCCATCGAGATCATTCTAATAATTCACCTAATTAACCTACAAATAAATCATTCGCGGCTTAGCCGTATTTTCCCTACACCTGCCTCTACGAGCCTACGTGTTTATTGTTCATTACGCGGAACGAACCCGTAATTCCGGCTTCCCAAAACGTGCGGCGTGCCGGGAACAAGGTGAGTTGGTAAGCACGATCCTGACGGAACGATTATAGCCCTTCGACGATCCTATCAGCAGTTAACGAATTTATATATGAATTCTACAGATTAATCATAGTGCACAATAAACCGGATCGTATATTAATCAACGTAATTTCCATGTGGCAAAAAGAAACACGGAACGGATAAACAATGCCTTCACCATTGAAAAGTAAGTGTTTTTTTATATTACAATATCTGAGAAAGTTAGCATTTGTCTCGTGAATTATAATATCGCTTTATAAAATAAATCTAATTGAAAAAGCTTTATTAACTGCTTTTTTATTCTTATTATATTCATATTATGATTTGACATTCTTATATTGTAGGAAATTGTTTGGTTCATCGTTAATTTTGATAAATTACTAAACTTTAAGGTAAACGACGCAGAAAAGAAGAATTTGCTTCATACTCTCGGAGACATCAAGCGAGAATCATTCGAGAAATAGTTGATGGGGAAGCTTTTCGTGCCAAAGGAACCCCTTCTCATTCTCTTCGGAGTGTTCAAGACGATGATCGCATTAAACAAATAGTTGATGGCGAGACCTATCATGTCCAGCAAAACCCTTCTCATTCGTTCGAACATCACTTCGATAATCAGGATGAAAATACAGCAAATGCAGATAGTTGTAACAAAAATTCAACTAGAAGTGCGACTAGCAGTAGTCAAGATGAACACTCGTTTGATCTTACGGATATCAATGAAACCATAAATATTGATCATGAAGAATTAAACGAAATGATAGAATATAATATTGGCGAATCATCTGAGTCAGATTCATCTCATGACAGGGAAGAAAGATCAGGCACACTTCAGTCTTCTCTATCTGATTGGGTTAAGGACTTTAATATCCATCATAACGCAGTAAATGGACTATTACAAATATTGAGGGATAATGTACCCAAGTATTCGCTACCAAAAGACGCCAGAACGCTCTTACAAACACCCCGTGAATTGAATATTGTAAGCATGAGTGGTGGGCACTATTTGCATTTTGGTTTGGAATCTGCTCTGTTATCATTCATACAACAATATGTCAATAACGGTATCACTCTTCCAGAAGTTATCAAGCTTTCACTTAACATAGACGGTCTTCCGATTTCGAGATCGTCTACTGCTTCTTTTTGGCCTATATTAGTTCTTGATAAAATATTAGAGTCTGTCCGAATTATTGGAGTTTACTATGGCAAGAAAAAACCTACATTTGCGAACCAGTTATTAGAAAAATGCGTCGAAGAATTAAAAACAGTAATAAACGAGGGTTTTGTTTTTGAAGAACGAAAAATTAGTGTTGCGTTAATAACGATCGTCTGCGATGCTCCAGCGAAATCATTTGTTTTGTATACTAAAAGCCACAACGGGTTTTCAAGCTGCTCAAAATGTACAATTGTCGGCAAATCGATTAACAAAACAACTTGTTTTCCTCACGAAGATCAATCAAGTCCTCTTCGAACTGACCAAAATTTTATTGACGAAACTGATGAGGAATATCATCGCGGTACAACTATCTTAACAGAAATTCCAAATATTGGTTTGGTAACTAATGTAACACTTGATTACATGCATCTAGTTTGTTTGGGAACCGTTCGTAAACTCATTCTGCTATGGATGAAAGGCCCGTTGCGTGTCAGAATTGGAAATAATGCGGTAATATCTATCTCAAATAATCTAACTTTAATGCGTACAATGGTGCCTTCAGAGTTTGCTCGTAAACCTCGAGAGTTGACCGAAATACACAATTGGAAAGCCACGGAATTTAGGCAATTTTTGTTATATACAGGTCCATTCATTCTAAGATATATTCTAAAAAAAGAAGTATATATGGGGTATTCCTGGGAATTTCGGCAACTTCGGACAGTTGGGTCAAAATTTTTGCCCCCCAATTTTTTCCATTAATATGTGTTGAAAATAAAGAGACATGTATTTCGGCGTTTTTAATTTTGAGCCCCCACTTTTGAAATACGGTCAAATGAAGTTTTTGAAGTATTGACCACATTCGATCATTCAAATCGATATATCTCAGCAACGGTTAGTGATAACTCAAAAAACCACAGGTCTTTTTTTTTCGTTTTTGAACGCTCTATACAATGAAAACATTTACGATTATGTTGCACAAATTCAACAATAAGTTATAAACAATTCAAAATTAAAAATGAAATAAAACAAAAAACGCACTTTTAATTTTTGAAATGTATTTTTTTTTTAATTCCTTGAACAAAAACGAAAATTTAGCCACCTTGAACTTTTTGGGCCGACGCTTCGTTCGGGAGTTATAAATTTTTTTGTCACAAAAAACCCGTAAATTTACGTATTTTATTAGTAAAAATTTGCATAAAAAAAAAGTACCCTTAATTATTGAAATTGTGTTTTTTTTTCAATTCCTTGGACGAAAAGAAAAATTTTGAGACCCGGCCCGACTTGGGCCGACGTTTCGTTCGAAAGTTATAGCTTTTTTTGTCATAAAAAACCGGTAAATATACGTATTTTATTAGTGAAAAATTGCATGAAGAAAACGCACCTTTAATTATTGAAATATATTTTTTTTCAAATTCCTTGAACGAAAACGAAAATTTTGAGACTCGGACGGACTTGGGCCGACGCTTCGTTCGAAAGTTATAGCTTTTTTTCTTAACAACCGGGTAAACATTTACGGGTTTTTTGTGACAAAAAAACCTATAACTCCCGAACGAAGCGTCGGCCCAAAAAGTTCAAGGTGGCTAAATTTTCGTTTTTGTTCAAGGAATTTAAGAAAAAATACATTTCAAAAATTAAAAGTGCGTTTTTTGTTTTATTTCATTTTTAATTTTGAATTGTTTATAACTTATTGTTGAATTTGTGCAACATAATCGTAAATGTTTTCATTGTATAGAGCGTTCAAAAACGAAAAAAAAAGACCCGTGGTTTTTCGAGTTATCACTAACCGTTGCTGAGATATATCGATTTGAATGATCGAATGTGGTCAATACTTCAAAAACTTCATTGGACCGTATTTCAAAAGTGAGGGCTCAAAATAAAAAACGCCGAAATACGTGTCTTTTTATTTTCAACACATATTAATGGAAAAAATTGGGGGGCAAAAATTTTGACCCAACTGTCTGAAGGTGCCGAAATTCCCAGGAATACCCCATATGCATTTTTTGACGTTACATGTGGCAGTTTCAATTTTGGTCAGCCCTCTATTAGTTCAAGAAAATTCAAATATAAACTATGCAGACGATCTCCTTAAATATTTTGTCAAAAATTTCGGCCCCATATATGGTGATCAGTATGTATCCCATAATATTCACAATCTACAACATCTGTGTAATGATGTACGAAACTTTGGTGCATTACACAATTTTAGCGCCTTTCCATTTGAAAATTTTTTAGGTGTACTAAAAAAAGTTAGGAGGAAGCCAGAAAAACCTTTACAGCAATTAGGGCGAAGATATGGCGAACAAATGCTTTCGATAAACTCAAAGAAATTATTATTGTCTGACGCGAGTTATGTGTTACAAAAAGAGCATTCCAACGGAGCTGTCTTGCTCCTTAATAACGAAAACCTGTTAAAACAGTACAAAATCATCAAAGCCAATCATTTTCGCATAGATTGTGAAGATACACGAAATAACTGTGTGCTTTTAAAAGATAATTGCATATTTGTATGTTTAAATATAATCAAATTAATAAATCAAGATCTGTACATGATAGGACAAAAATGTAAAATCATTGGTGAATTATATAGTCGACCGTGCTCATCACAACTTTTATCTATTGTTAAAGTTGTCATTACGGATCAAACTTTATATCGATACCGAATATGTGAAATAAAACATAAAATGTGCAAATTTCGACAATCAGAATCCGAATTTTATGTGATACCATTGCGCCATGGTCATAATTTGCAGAAAAACAGCTAATAATCAATAAAAATAATAAAAAGAATTTCGTTTTATATGTATGTTTTGCATGAAACTTCAAAGAATCCTGTAGTTCCAATATTACTGCAAATTATACGCAAGGTTTTTGCAAAATATTGCAGGACAGTTTCCAATATAATATTGCTGTAATATTCAAGTGCAATATCGTACACGAAACTCAACCACAATAAATGTGCAACATATCGTTGCAACTGCAATATTGGAACATTTTTGCAGCACTGCCACAA
Source organism: Sussaba pulchella (assembly GCA_963971145.1). Taxonomy (NCBI): domain Eukaryota; kingdom Metazoa; phylum Arthropoda; class Insecta; order Hymenoptera; family Ichneumonidae; genus Sussaba; species Sussaba pulchella. The sequence continues at coordinate 292,470 of CAXAQZ010000618.1, read as the reverse complement.
TATGATGTGCTGTAGGGGACACCATATCGTGACAACCGGACCTCCGATTGCCGAACGCGCGCGTCGGCTAAACACGGAGAAGTTCAACGCAGCGAAACAGGATTTCGAGTTCATGGTAGCTCAAGGAATTTGCCGACCGTCGGACAGTCAGTGGGCTAGCCCGCTTCACCTCGTAAAAAAAGACTCGGGCGACTGGCGTTCCTGCGGAGACTACCGCCGTTTGAACCACGCAACGGTTCCGGATAAATATCCAGTTCCTCATTTGCACGATTTTTCTCACCGACTTCGAGGTTGCAACGTGTTCTCGACCCTCGACTTGACGAGAGCGTACTACCAAATACCCGTCGCACCGGAGGACCGACCAAAGACCGCTGTCATCACACCGTTCGGACTTTTCGAGTTTAACGTAATGACATTCGGACTCTGTAACGCGGCGCAAACGTTTCAACGATTTATGGACACCGCTCTCCGAGGATTGGACTTTTGCTTCTGCTACATAGACGACATTCTCGTGGCTTCGAAGAACCTCGAGGAGCACACTCAGCACTTGAGGACCGTGTTCGAACATTTACAAAAATACGGGATATCGCTGAACGTCTCCAAGTGCAATCTCGGCGCAGAGAACGTTCAGTACCTCGGCTACGCGATTGACAAAAACGGCACTCGTCCGCTCCCGGACCGTGTCGCAGCGATACTCGACTACGAAAAGCCGACGAACGTCTCGGAACTCCGTAGATTCCTGGGAATTATAAATTTCTACAGACGCTTCGTTCCCAACGCTGCCCGAGCGCAAGTTCATCTGAACGCCTACCTTTCCGGAGCGAAGAAAAACGACAAACGACCGATAGAGTGGACTCCAGAGGCCGAAGCGGAATTTCTTGCGTCTAAGACGCTGCTGGGAAACGCGACGCTGCTGGCACACCCGCTCGAGAACGCTCCGCTCGCTCTCCATACGGATGCATCCGACACCGCGATGGGAGCCGTATTGGAACAATACGCGGACGGAAATTGGGAGCCTCTCGGTTTCTACTCGAAAAAACTCTCTCCGACTCAACGAAGGTACAGCACCTATGACCGCGAGCTGCTTGGAATCTACGCGGGTTTAAAATTTTTCCGTTTTTTGGTTGATGGGCGAGATCTCATGATTAAAACGGATCATAAACCGTTGACCTTCGCATTCGTTCAGAAAAGTGACAAGGCTTCCCCGAGGCAACAGCGCCAGCTAGATTTCATCGGCCAGTTCACAACGAAAATCGTACACGTGAGCGGAGACAACAATATAATCGCAGACGCATTTTCGAGAGTAAATACGATCGATATGCCGGTGATTACTTCCACGCAAGACATCGCACGAGCTCAGGAAACCGACGAGGAACTCCAGGAACTCCTCCGGACCGAGAGATCTTCGTCTCTAAAAAAACTTCGCGTCGATAATTCCGAAACGACCATATTTTGTGACGTCTCGACAGAAACGATCCGACCGTATGTTCCGAAGCACTTGCGGAAGAGCATTTTCGATACGGTCCACGGATTATCACACCCGAGCGGCAGAGTGACGAGAAAACTGGTCCAACAAAAATTCTTTTGGCCGTCGATGAATCGAGACATCACTTCGTGGGCTCGTTCCTGTTTGCCGTGTCAGAGAAGCAAAATCTCGCGCTACAATAAGAATATTCCAGAGCACATTCCGATACCCGACTCGAGATTTAGCCACGTACACATCGACATTGTAGGACCTTTGCCACCATCCAAGGGTTACCGATACGTCCTCACAATGATAGACCGTTTCACACGCTGGCCGGAAGCCGCGCCTATCGTCGACATCACGGCCGACACCGTCATCAACGCTTTTATCACAACGTGGATTGCGCGTTTCGGCGCGCCCGTGACGATAACGACAGATCGAGGTTCTCAGTTCGAATCTGCATTCTTCCAAGCGTTATTGAACTTCATCGGTTGCGAGAGGATTCGCACGACGGCGTACCACCCGGCGTCAAACGGCATGGTGGAGCGTTGGCACCGTTCTTTAAAATCGGCGATAATGTGCCACGAGAATGCTCAATGGGCCGACATTCTCCCCATCGTCATGCTGGGCCTACGGACGAGCATCAAAGAGGACATTAACACCTCGGCAGCAGAGCTCGTGTTCGGCACAACGCTTCGGATTCCAGGCGAGTTCGTGATCGATTCAGAGAGCACCGACAGTCAACAAATGTACGTCGAAAAACTCCGTCGGTACACGCGCGAACTTCGTCCCGTTCCTACGGCGCACCATTGCAAACGAAGGCCGTTTACGCACAGAGACCTGTATACGTCCACTCACGTGTCATTAAAAATCGTCGGCGGGAAAAGAGCGCTCGACCAGCCCTTCGAGGGGCCATATGAAGTCCTCGAAAGAATTTCGGACACGGTTTTCAAAATCAAAGTCAACAACGAGCCGATGACAGTTTCGACGGAACGTTTAAAGCCAGCTTTTTACGAGGGCGTTCCTCAACGACCCGCAAACACGACATCGAGCCAAAACGACCCTCAGGGCGAACCAGGATACTCGTTTGCACCGTCAACCTCGGATCCAGCAACGTCGTCGTCTCGAGCCTCGACGAATTCGTCGCCTCGAGCACCTGCACCACCGCCGTCGCCTCAAGCTCCGAGTACGTCAACAACTCGCGTGCTCCCACCGTCCCCGTCATCACAAGCTCCGTCTACAACATCGTCGAGAGTTCTTCCGGCATCAACGACGCCGACCCTGAAAGCGTCATCATCGTCGCCGTCGCAACATACGTCGAAAAAGAGTCTAGCGAAAGCACCGCTCTTGGTGCCTCTCGCGCCACCGACTCTCACCCCTCGTCCGGATGCCCCTCCACGAACGTACGGAAAACCAAAGAATTCAACCAAAGTGGTGAAATTCGCAACCTAACTAAGTTGCTGGTGGGGGGTACTGTGGAACTCACACAGCCTTCTGCCGCGTCCACACGAGGCGCACGACAAAGCGGAACTCGCGCTTTGTCCACCGTCGTCCAATGAGCGCGCCTTCCGGTTCGCATCGCCACTGCTTTTCGTAGCGTGCTCACCAGTCTTACCTTGTTTCTCCACGGCGTCGCACGGACGACATTTTGGCTCTGTTAACTTATTCGAAAGTTTAATAAATATATCTTCTTATGATTACTCGCGTCGAACCGTTATTTCCCCTCTAGGGATCTCTAACCGCTACATTAAGCCAGACGGTGGTGATATCTATCGGGCGATTGTCGCACCGCGAGGTGCGACAATCGCGCAAAAATTTGAAATTACATAGCTCCGCTAAGCGGTGGCTACAATATATATATAATATATGCAATATTATATATATCAAGAGACGCGGTAGCGTCTCGAGACAAGTACATTTACCACCATACCATACCGGTTTCTACCATACCGACCGTCTCTCGAGACGCGACTGCAGTATCTTATTCTCGAAACTTGTTGAACATTAACCCAACTTTGTACTAGTTTTTAAAATCCAGAGCTCTATTCCTAAATATTTAATTGTAATTAGAAGCGAAAAAAAATTATATTCCGATTGGGACCAACACCAATGCCGTAGGTGCTATAATGCGGGAGATATCGAATTATGTTCATGATTAAAATCGTGTTTCCGACGTTTTTTACCAAAATCTATTTCAGAGCTGTCGCACACTTTTCAGTAGTCATAGCGTCAGTCAGCTTGTCAGATCAGACGCGATTTTTCTACCGTATTGACCACCGCTAGTGATGACGGTCACTGATGATCAGTCAACCGTCAATACGAAACCAGGTGTGACATGAAGCTAGAGATGGTGAATACGTATCGAAATAACGTCAAGTGAATCTGACCGTTCGTTGTCGTTAACCAGTTAATAACTAAGAAGAAATGGCTATTACAAATGATAGACACATTATAATTAACAATATAAGCAGAAAAAATAAAATAAATATAAAGTTATTTTAGTCATTGGAAAGTACGTGGTGCAACAAAATCATTAATCGTAAATGAATTCAACGCAGGCAACAAATTGAATTTCCTTCATCGAATGATAGGCAAGCGACACAAATCATTGATTTGAGGTCTTTCATCCTTATAACATAAATTCTATTCTGCAAATAAGATTCAAAACCCAAGATCGAATCAGACGCAAGATCATATATTGTAAACAGTTCGACGCATGGGCATAATTGGATTTTCATTCGTAGAGTGTGGTGTAAGGTACAATAATATTGCACAAAAGGCCTTCGTCACAGGTAAGCGAATGAATTTCTATTCATCAACGGCGTAGAAAAAAAAAACTTCCAAGCCGCTTAAGGTCCTACTCATTCAATTATTCGTGAAGAAGAAAAATCCCGCATGGAAATTAAAGTGTTACGCAGGTATCAAATTGGAATTCCATTCATCGAATCATATGCAAGCGACACAGATCATTGATTGGAGGTGTTTCATCTTTATAACTTGAATTCTATTCTGCGAATGAGATTCAAAACACAAAATTGAATAAGACGCAAGATCATATATTGTAAACAGTTCAACGCATCAGCAGAATTGGAATTTCATCCATGGAATGTGGTGTAAGGTACAATATAATATTGCACAAAAGGCCTTCGTCACAGGTAAGCGACTGAATTTTTATTCATCAACGGTGTAGAAAAAAAAGAACTTCCAAACCGCTTAACGTCCTACTCATTCGATTAGTAATGAAGAAGAAAAATCATGCATGGCAAATTAAGTCTTACGCAGGTATCGAATTGGAATTCCATTCATCGAATCATATGCAAGCGACACAAATCATTGATTTGAGGTGTTTCTTCTTTATAACTTAAATTCTATTCTGCAAATAAGATTCAAAACCCAAGTTTGAATAAGGCACAAGATCATATATTGTAAACAGTTCAACGCATGGGCACAATTGGAATTTCATCCATCGAATGTGCTGTAAGGTACAATATAATATTGCACAAAAAGCCTTTGTCACAGGTAAGCGACTGAATTTCTATTCATCAACGGCGTAGAAAAAAAAAAACTTCCAAACCGCTTAATGTCCTACTCATTCCATTACTTATGAAGAAGAAAAATCATGCATGGCAAATTAAGTCTTACACAGGTATCAAATTAGAATTCCATTCATCGAATCATATGCAAGCGACACAGATCATTGATTGGAGGTGTTTCATCTTTATAACTTGAATTCTATTCTGCGACTGAGATTCAAAACACAAAATTGAATAAGACGCAAGATCATATATTGTAAACAGTTCAACGCATCAGCAGAATTAGAATTTCATCCATGGAATGTGGTGTAAGGTACAATATAATATTGCACAAAAGGCCTTCGTCACAGGTAAGCGACTGAATTTCTATTCATCAACGGCATAGAAAAAAAAGAACTTCCAAACCGCTTAACGTCCTACTTATTCCATTACTCATGAAGAAGAAAAATCATGCATGGCAAATTAAGTCTTACGCAGGTATCGAATTGGAATTCCATTCATCGAATCATATGCAAGCGACACAAATCATTGATTTGAGGTGTTTCTTCTTTATAACTTGAATTCTATTCTGCAAATAAGATTCAAAACCCAAGTTTGAATAAGGCACAAGATCATATATTGTAAACAGTTCAACGCATGGGCACAATCGGAATTTCATCCATCGAATGTGCTGTAAGGTACAATATAATATTGCACAAAAAGCCTTTGTCACAGGTAAGCGACTGAATTTCTATTCATCAACGGCGTAGAAAAAAAAAAACTTCCAAACCGCTTAACGTCCTACTCATTCCATTACTTATGAAGAAGAAAAATCATGCATGGCAAATTAAGTCTTACACAGGTATCAAATTGGAATTCCATTCATCGAATCATATGCAAGCGACACAAATTATTGATTGGAGGTGTTCCATCTTTATAACTTGAATTCTATTCTGCGAATGAGATTCAAAACACAAAATTGAATAAGATGCAAGATCATATATTGTAAACAGTTGAACTCATGGGCAGAATTGGAATTTTATCCATGGAATGTGGTGTAAGGTACAATATAATATTGCACAAAAGGCCTTTGTCACAGGTAAGCGACTGAATTTTTATTCATCAACGGCGTAGAAAAAAAGAACTTCCAAACCGCTTAACGTCCTACTCATTCCATTACTTATGAAGAAGAAAAATCATGCATGGCAAATTAAGTCTTACGCAGGTATCAAATTGGAATTCCATTCATCGAATCATATGCAAGCGGCACAAATCATTGATTGGAGGAGTTCCATCTTTATAACTTGAATTCTATTCTGTGAATGAGATTCAAAACCCAAGTTTGAATGAGACGCAAGAGCATATATTCTAAACAGTTCAACGCATGGGCACAATTGGAATTTCATCCATCGAATGTGGTGTAAGGTACAATATAATATTGCACAAAAGGCCTTCGTCACAGGTAAGCGACTGAATTTTTATTCATCAACGGTGTAGAAAAAAAAGAACTTCCAAACCGCTTAACGTCCTACTCATTCGATTAGTAATGAAGAAGAAAAATCATGCATGGAAAATTAAGTCTTACGCAGGTATCAAATTGGGATTCCATTCATCGAATCATATGCAAGCGGCACAAATCATTGATTGAAGGTGTTCTATCTTTATAACTTGAATTCTATTCTGCATTAATATTCAAAACACAAAATTGAATAAGACGCAAGATCATATATTGTAAACAGTTCAACGCATGGGCACAATTGGAATTTCATCCATCGAATGTGGTGTAAGGTACAATATAATATTGCACAAAAAGCCTTTGTCACAGGTAAGCGACTGAATTTCTATTCATCAACGGCGTAGAAAAAAAAGAACTTCCAAACCGCTTAACGTCCTACTTATTCCATTACTCATGTAGAAGAAAAATCATGCATGGAAAATTAAGTCTTACACAGGTATCAAATTGGAATTCCATTCATCGAATCATATGCAAGCGACACAAATCATTGATTGGAGGCGTTTCATCTTTATAACTTGAATTTTAATCTGCGAATGAGATGAACATTATATTTATGAATTCATGAATTTATGAACATTAAATTTCATCGTTTTTCCTATTCACTCCATTACTTATGAAAAAAGAATCTTGAATGCAAAATAAAGTTTTACGCTGGTATAAAATTAAAAATCTATTCATCGAATGATACGCAATCGACACAAGTTATTCATTAAAAGTCTTTTATTTTTATAACAAAATTCATTCGTGATAGAATCGACGGGGATTTGCCATTTTCGCCAACAAGTTTATGAGGTTTCGACGTGCCTGCTCCGCCCGACGTCGAACCTGCCGCCCCGCACGCTGCCAACGTGCTGGCCTGGTTCTCGGTTCGTCTGGAAACGAATGGAAGAGAACGGAATGAAGAATATTTAATATTGATATTAGGGTATGCCCTGAAATCTCTCGCTTTCTCTCGTACTCTGGCTCTCACTCTCCTTTACTTCCTCTCTCTCTCTCTCTCTGTCTCTCTCTCTCTGTCTCTCTCTCTCTCTCTCTCTCGTTACCGCTAGAGATAACCACAGCCCCGTCATCGATTACTTTTAAAAAACTACTCGATTTTCTTAAATCGGAAGAACAGAGAGAAGTTATACAATTTCATTTAATTCACCTGTTGCAGATCTGTTTCACTCGTTTAAACCCGGCTGTATTATGTTATATTATATTACTCATATTCGATATTATTGAGCTTACACTACTTTGTTAAGTCTATATCTCATCAGATGAAATTGAAAAATTCATTGTATTATTTCTGTATACTTCCAACTTGCCCCACAGCTTTGACTGGGGTATAATAAAATCGATCAATCAATTAATCTCTGTCTCTCTCTCTCTCTCTCTCTCTCGCTCTCCCTCTCGCTCTCTCTCTCTTCTAGGAATTTTTTTTTATAAATCTGGAAAAAAACAAGAAGTACCGTTAAGACTTCAGGTTCTATCTGTTAAAAAAAAATCGATAAATGTCAACGGGTTCTCGAGAAATCGAATTATATGTATGACCGTGCAGAATCCACACGCCGACCGTCCGTAGCTCAACTCGGTGGTCTTTGCGAGCGCTTCGCTTACCACGCCAGCGCCGAATATCAGATAGATATTATTATTAAATAGAAATCGATTTTCATAATATACTAGAATTATTATTATTTCCAATTAATACAGTTGAATGATTAAAATCTTCGCCCAGGGCCGCGTTGTCGGGCTGCCATTTGATAAAGGAGGGCGACTAATTGCGCCTGCGCAATGTGTTGCTGCCGTTCAAAATAGAAACGCCGGCTCCTAAAATTCCACTGACCTCCGGCTGGAAAAATAAAAATCATTCATTGATTTATTCATTTATTTATTTATTTATTCATTTATTCATTCATTCATCCATTTATTCATTTATTTTTTTATTCATTCATTCATTTTCATTTATTTATTTATTCATTTATTTATTTAGTCATTTATTCATTTATTCATTTATTCATTTATTCATTTATTCATTTATTCATTTATTCATTTATTCATTTATTCATTTATTCTCTTATTCGTTGATTCATTTATTCATTCATTCATTTATTCATTTATTTATTTATTCATTTATTCATTGATTCATTTATTCATTGATTCATTTATTCATTTATTCATTTATTCATTTATTCATTTATTCATTTATTCATTTATTCATTTATTCATTTATTCATTTATTCATTTATTCATTTATTCATTTATTCATTTATTCATTTATTCATTTATTCATTTATTCATTTATTCATTTATTCATTTATTCATTTATTCATTTATTCATTTACTCATTTATTTATTTATTCATTCATTTATTTATTCATTAATTCATTTATTCATTTATTCATTCATTCATTTATTCAGAATAAATAAAGAAAAGAGAGAGAGAGGGGGGAGGGGAGAGAGAGAAAGAGAGAGATGGAAAGAAGAAAGAGATAGAGAGAGAGAGACAGAGAGAGAGGGAAGGCAGAGAGAGCCAGAGAAAGACACACGAATTTTTCTTACCATTACGGCTTCGTGCGTGTATTCCCCTCCAATGTTGACCTCTTATATGTTGTCCCGGCCCTGCCGCCGCCGGCCCTGCCACTGCCGGCCCCTCCGCTGCCGGCCCCTCCGCTGCCGGCTCATTTTCTCCGTTCATATCTGTAAATGAAATAAGAAATTATATTTTTTATGTTCTTCATTCAAAAATGTACACTTTATTACTTACCGAATTCCATCAGCTGGTTTATGATATTCTGTAAATCGAAAACAAATAATTATTAATTCTACGATCAATTCCAATGAAATGGTATAGAAAAACGTACCTCTTCGTTGTCTGACATTTTCAAACTTTGAAGTTCGTCTATTGATCAAAAACAAATGTGATACGAATCGAGTTGATTCCGATCATCGACGGATCGACATATAGATAAGGACTGCTAATGCCGCGAGAAAAAGTGCAAACGCATTAAAGCGAGACGAGACTAGTGTGGTTCTAAGCCTCTCTCTTTTAGAGTTTAAGGCGATTGGTCGAAATTATTTCTACATGTCGATGATTCCGACTCATCAGCTTCCACTTAGAAAGAGCGATGTTTAAAACCGCCCTAGTTTCCTCTTGCTTTATTGCGATTGCTTTATCGCGTTTTCCCTTTTTCTCTCATCATTAGCAGTCGATATCTATACGTCGATGACTCTGATTGACAAACGATACACGGGTAAGTTAAAGGATATGATATGCGAATACACTGGGCGCTTGTCTCTCTCTTCTTTTTAAACCGAATCTATTTTCCATGTTTCTCTCGATAGAGGGGCACTATTCGAATTTATCACACCGAGAGCCTCTTTTATACTTGTTTATAATTATGTATCTAGATATAACAAATATTTGAAATCTTGTGTCTTTCGGGTGATAATATATTCTATTATTACATTATATCCGAAGAAATTAAAGAAATCATTAATCGCTATATGACCGCTGCGTAGCTTGTAACGTGTCCGCCTACGCGCCTGATTTGTCGATAGTGCTACGTTTTAACTGACCGAATGAGACTGCGGTTATGGAAACTGCAGGCAAAGAACTATGTTCAAGTTTAACTTGTCACTGTCACTCATTATTCCTGTCTGAATAAAATCGCAAATCGAGTAATTTATATCATCATCATTGACTAAAACGGTGTTATCTGCGTGCTGTTTGAGGAACGGCTCTCGTTCGCACCTCGTATCATTGAAAGAAGGAAAATAAGCAGTAGACAAAATATCATCAGGTGGTGAGCCGATACAATACAATCTTTTAAAAATGAACAAATCGTAATAAAATTTTGTCATGTCCGAACGGTCGATTGGCGTGTTGCGCAGATCGATGATGACGTCCTGCCGGATTATCGAAGAGAGAAAATATATGTTAATGTCACCGGTGTATTTTTCTTATTCGAATTGTCGACATATATTGCAGGACGTCACACTCCCGCCCTTCTTGAACTTGACGTCCTTGTTGATAATGCAGAGTTAGGTTTCCTCTTAGGCGGTTGCAGTGGCGCCGTGATACACGACCATTATGTGTGTCTGAAGGCTGACTTACTTTTCGTAGTATTTTTTGTACTTATGTCGATTTCCGTGGAGTTGCTTTTGTTGCGAGGCTCCCGTGTGCGGGAACGTATGTATGGGCTTCCATCGTGCAGTGCCCGTTTTTTGAGGTCGTGTTATTGCCGTTCCCACACTTTTGACACCATTTGTAATGTCAGAGCAGTCGATTGGCATGATGTGTAGATTAGGGTGGACCTTGTTTGGGGTGTTGTTGAATTTCGACAAGTGCACCCCCCAGATAGGTTCGAAATAAATGAAAAAAAATATGTGCAAGACCCCATCCCTGTGGTTCAATGCGAAGACGTGCCTGTAAGCTCGTTTTGTTTCCAATTTTAGTAACTTGGGATTTTTAAACTATTTCAGTAATTATTTTTTCGAGTTGTCCCTAAGCAGGGAAAAAATTCTTGATTTACATAAATCTATTCTTAATTGGTATATCTACGTGTGAAATTTTTCACAAGGCGTTATCACAACCCCTACAGCACGAAAGATTCCAGGAACGTTGTAGCTACATCGCATGGCAAGATTGCAATGTTGCTCGAAATATTCCCAGAACATTACTAAAATGTCTCTATGTCCGCGCTTCAGAACATTACAGCAATGTTGCACAACGATGCAGAAATATTACTTGCAGCGTTATCGCGATATACCAGCAGCATTGTGTTAAAGTTGTAGCAAGTTATCGCCAGTTACTTGCTACGTTGATGCAATGCTGCACAGCATTGATCCAATATTCCAGCGACGTCGTACAAGCTTCCAAAAGTTGATCATATTAAAAAAAGGGATGATTATAGTCTGCCTCGGAACAGTCTTCCCCGGAACAGTCTGCATCGGTATTGTTGGGCAGACTAGTCTGACGTGTTTCAAGTCTGCCTAACGATGCCGAGGCAGACTGTTCCGACGAAGACTGTTCCGAGGCAGACTGTAGCCATCCTTTGAAATTATGATATGTCAAAGGATTTAACACGAGCAATTGATTGAAAATATATATATATATTTATTTTTCATAATAAACGCGTAACAAAGTTTTATTCAGCGGCATCGTCGGTAGCATCTGAGTAGTTATCGACGTTATCGTTATCATTACGTTGTAATTCTCGGCTTTGTTGACGGATGCGGCGTGTTTTGGGTTGCGCAAACCATTTCGATGTAACGTTTTTTATACTTGCGTCTGTGCAGTGGGGTGCACACATGATATGTGCGGCTTCTGAAATGATATAAAATAAAAAATGTTATACGATCACGGAAAAATTGTAGCAAACGATTATCTTATGAAACGAAATTACTAACTTATTATTATTTTGGCCGTCCGCGATAACTTGAAGGCTTTTTTTTCTTTCGTCCGTCCCAGCTGAAGAGTTCGGCAAGCGGGTCCGTCCACAACTTTTTCATCGTGGACTAATGAAACATTTCTTTATTATACCATAGAGTATTTATTCTTTATTTATTTTATTTAGATTGCCTCAAACTTACCTGTCTTACCAAAGATCCGTTTTACATTCAGTTTTATCCAATGATCGGGCTCATTTGTGGGTTGCAGTTGACGATGGATAGCTCTATCAATTGACCATTTTGAGGTTAGGAACTTCGGCCACCAGCTTTTCCCCGCATCTTCATCGAGCCACAGGGTCGGAACAATTTGTAATCCATCGTCGGATTCGACGATGGCAAACTTCTTCTCCGTTGGCATTCCGTTTCAGAGATACAACACGTTAATTCCATTTTTTTCGAACCACTTCACACGCCAAACGTATTGCGCACGATCGTTGAACGGGCATGAACAGGCAGTGAAGGGGAGAGCGGAGGAGAGTTGCCAGGAGAGGAGTGATGGACAAAGAAGATGGACGACGCTGGCAATTCAGCCGCGGCCAATCGCGTTATTCGACGACCCAACCTCTCTTTCCGTCGCGGGGGTGAATACGAATGTAGCATCCGCATAACGAAATTACGGATTACACCTCTGAATTATGTTTTTCCAAAAAATTTGACAATTAATCGACACGACATAATGAAACCCTAGTGCTATTTTCAACTAAGCTAATAATGAAAGCATACACAATGAAATAGAAGTAAGGATCTCGTTGTTTGACATTAATTGAACATTAATCTCGACAGTTTTTTCATTCATATCCTATTCGTGTTCTGCCGCGCAGACGGGGCAACATGGCCCACAAACCCCCATGGCCTATATCTCAGGTAAAAAAAAATGTGCAAATTGAAACGCTCAACAAAAGCGACATTTTTCGACATACTACTACGACATTAATTGGTATGAGAAGCAATAAAATTAAATATTTTGAATTCTAAGTCTATGTGATATCATTTTACCTGGATTGATCGTAATCAGCGCACGTTATACAGGGTGTTCCATTTTTATTTATACTTTCGGTTTTTATGAAAAATAAAGGTCCAATTGAAATATAATTCGAGTGAAGCTTATAGGATCTGGAGGGGGACATCCGAAAACAAAAAAAAATTGTTGAAAATTCTAAAATTGTGGCACTATGGTGCACAACGTGTGTTTTTGAAATAGAAACCATACTTTGAAAAAAATGTCGCTACAACGCTGTTGCAATGTTGCAGTGCAACATTACAATATTTGAAATTAGAAATGTCGCTGCAGCGTTGATGGAATATTTTACTGCAACTGCAATCTAAAAACATCGCTGCAATGCTGATGCAATAATTTGTGCTGTAGGGGAACCCTTACGCTCCCCACCCCTCTTCTCTTATACGAGACGGCAAATTGATTAAAGTCGACTACCTGTTTTTAGCCGCTTGGTCCGTTACAGTATTTTACCCATTGAAAGGCAGTCCTATTTGCATCATAAGATTAGAGGAAAAAAATTCTATATGTAGGAAATAGTACATTATGACATGGTTGCGTCGTTTTCCATAATAAAATGGGCAATTCCCAACGGATTTACACGAAACTGGTCCTAATCAATTGAGAAACGACCCCTTAAATTCGTCGGACTATCAGCGTAATTTGTCGGACGGTTATTACGGAAATACGGAATTTAATAGTTTCGCGGGTAGTGCCAGTGGCGTTAGCTGCTCAAAATTATCCGAGAGATGGCGCTGCGAGGTCAGCTCCACGTCGTTTTTTCTTAATAACATAGACAATTCTTAACGGATTTACATAAAACAAAGCCCGATCGAATGAGAAAAAGCCCTTCTAATTTGTCGGACTATCAGCGTAATTTGTCGGACGTTAATTACAAAATTACGGATTTTAATAGTTTTACGGGTAGTGCTGGTTGCGTCGTTTTCCATAATAAAATGGGCAATTCCCAACGGATTTACACGAAACTGGTCCTAATCAATTGAGAAACGACCCCTCAAATCTGCCGGACGATCAGCGTAATTTGTCGGACGGTAATTACGGAAATACGGAATTTAATAGTTTCGCGGGTAGTGCCAGTGGCGTTAGCTGCTCAAAATTATCCGAGAGATGGCGCTGCGAGGTCAGCTTCACGTAGTTTTTTCTTTATAACATCGACAATTCTTAACGGATTTGGATAAAACCTAGCCGAATCGAATGAGAAAAAGCCCCTCTAATTTGTCGGACTAGCAGCGTAATTTGTCGGACGTTAATTACGAAATTACGGATTTTCATATTTTTACGGGTAGTGCCGGTCGCGTCGTTGTCCTTAATAAAATAGGCAATTCTTAACGGATTTACATAAAACAAATGTCAATCGATCAAGGAAGAGCCCCTCTAATTTGTCGGACTAGCAGGGTAATTTGTCGGACGTTAATTACGAGATTACGGATTTTAATAGTTTTGCCAGTAGTGCTGGTTGCGTCGTTTTCCAAAAAAATTCAGTCGGGAGACGTCATTTATTAACCATAAATATGATATAGGATATAGATGTTTGACAGTGCAAAGAAGACGCCATTAGATAATTGAACATGAAGACGATCTGGATTTAGATGTTCGACGATACGAAAGAAAACGTCTCCCGACTGAATTGAGGGCAGAGAGAAAATTACCACGATTCAAAAAATTGAACTCATACAAACAAACGATCATAATTCAAACTATGAATAAACTAAGATGACTTCTTGAATTATTTCATCCTTTTTTAATTTATTTATTTATTTCATTCTTTTAATTTCACTAATTTGTTTTTTCCATTCTGAATTCATTAATTTGTTGTATTCTTTTTAGATTCATGAATTTTATTCATGCTTTCTATCAGATTACTTTTTTTTTGTTCTAATTTTTTTTGTGTTCGATTTTTACTCCAGTCGGGAGTTTTTTTAAATTTTTTAAATTTATTTTATTGATTTTCTTTTTCTTCATTGTATAGCTGGAGGTTGGGAGTGGAGTCGTTGCTGCGTCCGTATTTGCATGCTATGCGCTCGCAGCAACGGCCCCCGGGTGGGTTCCTATGCAGCGACCTCCACGTGGTGGGACCTGGGTAATGAATAGTGCATATTTACATTGGGTCAAATGCAATCAATCATGTGATGCGCTGTTCATTTGCTAACGGCTACAAACATATTGAATGTCTCTTCAATATGTTTTGAGTAACACTCATATGTTCAATTTTTATTCAAGTTTCGAAAGTTGGCACGGATCGGAAGCCGACCAAGCCAGGAAAGACAGGCGATTGGCGAACATCGACATATAGATATGGACTGGTAATGCCGCCTGAAAACGTGAAATCGCAGGGCTGCGTTCCGAAACCTTACTCGAGTCAACTCGAGTAAGGTGCGAGTGAGATAGCGCCATCGAAGATTGCGGTGAAGCGAGAGAGATATTGAAGGAACGAGTTGTACTCGAGTTAGGTTTCAGAACGCGGCCCAGTAGACAAAGGATTGGTTTATCCCTGTCTCTCTCTATTTCAAGAACGTACTACAAGAATCAGAGGCCCTGTACCTTACAAAAATTCTCTCAACAATAACATATTTTCTTTAAATAATACTAATGAGATAGTTACAAAAAAATAGATGAATTAAAAGAAATACAATACGTTTTTTTCTAGTTAATAACTGAAAAATTGATGTTATCGCAGGATTGTCTGTTTCTGATTGTCAGTCTGATATCGCTATGAAATTAATAATTATTAATAAAACAGGGTAAAAATGTGACACGGGACCACGTTACTCCGGTCGTCGGAAAATAAATTTTAACAAAATGATACACGAAAAGTTGGAACAAGCTGACAAAGATTAATTCAAGAAAAACTCATGACCTACACACCTAACCTAAAAATCAACAAGAAACATTACACCAATGGAACATTGGAAATAGAAAAGAATCCAAAAATAAGGAAAATGAAAAAATCTGAAGAGACCCACATATGAAGGGCGAAACGTTAAAGTACAAAAGAATAACATGGTCGTCCGTCGCTAAAACTAAAAAAAAACACAAAAAAATTAATAATTGCTATAAGCTTTTAATTCATTAACAGCATAGTTTAACAAAACATATAAACTTCTGATAAATATTTCAACGAGTCTTATTGGTGCTTAAAAAGAATTGTTTTTGTCAAGTGATGTCCCACTCGTCGACAGACGCAGCACCGACCCATTATTGTTAAATAAAAACTAATAAATTAACTTCAGAACACCCACCACATAACCCAACACGTAACACATAATGTTCATGTACCGATCGAACCCGAGATCATATGGGTTACGGCGTTACGGGTTCTCAAGTTTTCGGATACATTCCTGTTCCCCATATCCCCATCCATCGTGAACGATTGCGACCAATCAGCTTTAAGTTAGAAAGAGACGGGGATAAACCCACCGGTTTCACGTTTTCAGGCAGCATTACCAGTCCATATCTATATGTCTATGTTGGCGAACCGTGAGCACGGTCTTATATACAGGTCGTGGCTCTCCTATACCGACTACATGCATTCGGGTGGCCTCAAATTGAAGCCAACATGGCCGGTCTGAAGGGGCTCGTTTATTATTATTATGCTACGATCTCGTGTCACCTGGAAGCTTCGTGCAGTTTCGTGCTATCTCGTGCCACGTGGTGGCTTCGTGCAGTTTTGTGGTATCTCGTGGATACCAATATCTATCTCGAAACACGCCCGTATAAAAAAAAACACTGGAATTTCGAGTGCTTACACTCGAAAACGATTGTAAACACTTGATTTCGAGTGTTTACGCGTAAATTTGAGCGTAAACGCTGGATTTCCAAGTGTTCACAGTTTAGTTCGAGTGTCAACACTCGAGTGCGAGCCTAAACACTGGATTCCCGAGTGTTTACACTGGAAGTTCGGTGCTTCATTTCTGTGTCAAGTGTCTACACTCGAGAAGAAGGTGTTTTTATTGGAACTTGAGTGTTTCATTCCAGTGTCAAGTATTTACACTCGATAATTATTTATATACATTTATTGAATAGATAATTATCTATACACATTTATCATCAAGTTATTCTATGAAAAATGTTATCATTCATAATGAATAATACAATCTATTTTACGTTTATTCGCATGTGCTTAAACACTTATTCGCTTATTTATTACGATAAGATGATCAATCGACACTTTTATTCACATTCTTTGTTGATGAATTTATTGTTAAACAAATTTATTAATAGCGACAATTATTGCTGAAGAAATTTCAGGAAAAGACTCAATTTTTTTCTTCACAAAGCTTAAATGCGTTACACATAAGTCAACAATTTAATTTATAAACAAGTGTAAAACTGAACTTTAATGAGGCATTATATTTTGTCACACGCTTGGATTTAAGTAGGAAATTTAAACTCCGATGCGATGTTTGTTTCCAGTGTAACGGTTTCATTCTAGTTGAAAAACAGAATTCAAGTGTAACACTGAAAGTGCAGGGTTATACTTGAAGTTCAGTGAAACACTGGAATTCCGGTGTATATCGGATTTCGGTCTAATACTCAAATTCCAGTGTAACACTCAAGCTTCAATGTGACACTCATATTCAAGCGTAACACTCGAATCCTAGTGTAACACTGGATCGAGTACGTGAAATTATACAACACTCGATCAAGTGTAGGGTAAACACTCGAAATTCCAGTGTGACACTCGAATCCCAGTGTAACACTGGATCGAGTATACAAAATTACACTACACTCGATCAAGTGTAGCGTAAACACTAAAAATTCCAGTGTAACACTCGAATTTCAGTGTGACACTCATATTCAAGTGTAACACTCGAATCCCAGTGTAACACTGGATCGAGTATACGAAATTACAGTACACTCGATCGAGTGTAGTGTAAACACTCGAAATTCCAGTGTTTTTTTTTTACGGGCGGCGCCAAATAATTTTTAGTGTACCCTATTTTCGTGAACTTCTTGTGTGAAAATATATATTGCCGAATTATTAATTAATATTTCTTTTATTCCCCAACCCACTTTCAGGTTTCTTAGTGACAGTAACTTCTAATTAATGATTTTTCGCAGTTAATAATGAAACTTTACTGAAGAGGCTAAGCAGCGCGATATGCTTAACCTCTCCCGACCTGTGACGGGTGTCACAGATAGTTCCTCGGTACTATACATTTTTACAGATGTTTTTTATTTAAAGTATGACAAAAAAATAGGGAACAAAAACTTTTTTGGAATTCCTCAGACGTTCACGAAAACGGTGTTTACTAAAAATTATTCTGAGGCGCCGTGATCCAAGATAGATATTGGTATACACGAGATACCACAAAACTACACGGAGCTACCACGTGACACGAGATGGCACGAAACTGCACGAAGCCTCCAGGTGACACGAGATCGTAGCATAATAATAATAAACAAGCCTCCTTAGACCGGCCATATTGGCTTCAATTTGAGGCCACCATTTTTCAGCGAGTGCCACGACCTGTATATAAGACCGTGACCGTGAGAGTAGCGCTTGGTAACACCCATGGCAGAGATTAGGGGAGAAATGTACCACGGAGCCTGTTTTTGTGGTGGATGTTTTTGCAGCGCCACTACCCGTAGCGGCGAGCCGCGAACTAAAAAAGGTAGATGTGAAACAATCGATGCTGCAGATTCCGGCCTACCGACTTGTGGATGTAAATTGTCGGTGTTGCAGTCCTCGCGAATGTGGTAGTGAAAAAAAATGGCTGGCTTCCGGTTCTAAACAGCTGAGCCCAGAGGCTCCGCCCCACGGTCTTATATACAGGTCGTGGCACTCGCTGGAAAATGGTAGCCTCAAATTGAAGCCAATATGGCCGGTCTGAGGAGGCTCGTTTATTATTATTATGCTACGATCTCGCGTCACCTGGAGGCTTCGTGCAGTTTCGTGCTATCTCGTGTCACGTGGTGGCTTCGTGCAGTTTCGTGCTATCTCGTGTACACCAATATCTATCTTGGAATACGGCACCTCAGAATAATTTTTAGTAAACACCGTTTTTGTGAACGACTGAGGAATTAAAAAAAAAATTTTATTCCATATTTTGTTGTCATGCTTTAAATGAAAAACATCTTTAAAAAATGTATAGTACCGAGGAACTATCTGTGACACCCGTCACCGGTCGGAAGAGGTTAAGCATCCCCTACAGCACGAAAGATTCCAGGAACGTTGTAGCTACATCGCATGGCAAGATTGCAATGTTGCTCGAAATATTCCCAGAACATTACTAAAATGTCTCTATGTCCGCGCTTCAGAACATTACAGCAATGTTGCACAACGATGCAGAAATATTACCTGCAGCGTTATCGCGATATACCAGCAGCATTGTGTTAAAGTTGTAGCAAGTTATCGCCAGTTACTTGCTACGTTGATGCAATGCTGCACAGCATTGATCCAATATTCCAACGACGTCGTACAAGCTTCCAAAAGTTGATCATATTAAAAAAAGGGATGATTATAGTCTGCCTCGGAACAGTCTTCCCCGGAACAGTCTGCATCGGTATTGTTGGGCAGACTAGTCTGACGTGTTTCAAGTCCGCCTAACGATGCCGAGGCAGACTGTTCCGACGAAGACTGTTCCGAGGCAGACTGTAGCCATCCTTTGAAATTATGATATGTCAAAGGATTTAACACGAGCAATTGATTAAAAATATATATATATATATTTATTTTTCATAATAAACGCGTAACAAAGTTTTATTCAGCGGCATCGTCGGTAGCATCTGAGTAGTTATCGACGTTATCGTTATCATTACGTTGTAATTCTCGGCTTTGTTGACGGATGCGGCGTATTTTGGGTTGCGCAAACCATTTCGATGTAACGTTTTTTATACTTGCGTCTGTGCAGTGGGGTGCACACATGATATGTGCGGCTTCTGAAATGATATAAAATAAAAAATGTTATACGATCACGGAAAAATTGTAGCAAACGATTATCTTATGAAACGAAATTACTAACTTATTATTAGTTTGGCCGTCCGCGATAACTTGAAGGCTTTTCTTTCTTTCGTCCGTCCCAGCTGAAGAGTTCGGCAAGCGGGTCCGTCCACAACTTTTTCATCGTGGACTAATGAAACATTTTTTTATTATACCATAGAGTATTTATTCTTTATTTATTTTATTTAGATTGCCTCAAACTTACCTGTCTTTCCAAAGATCCGTTTTACATTCAGTTTTATCCAATGATCGGGCTCATTTGTGGGTTGCAGTTGACGATGGATAGCTCTATCAATTGACCATTTTGAGGTTAGGAACTTCGGCCACCAGCTTTTCCCCGCATCTTCATCGAGCCACAGGGTCGGAACAATTTGTAAACCATCGTCGGATTCGACGATGGCAAACTTCTTCTCCGTTGGCATTCCGTTTCAGAGATACAACACGTTAATTCCATTTTTTTCGAACCACTTCACCCGCCAAACGTATTGCGCACGATCGTTGAACGGGCATGAACAGACAGTGAAGGGGAGAGCGGAGGAGAGTTGCGAGGAGAGGAGTGATGGACAAAGAACATGGACGACGCTGGCAATTCAGCCGCGGCCAATCGCGTTATTCGACGACCCAACCTCTCTTTCCGTCGCGGGGGTGAATACGAATGTAGCATCCGCATAACGAAATTACGGATTACACCTCTGAATTATGTTATTCCAAAAAATTTGACAATTAATCGACACGACATAATGAAACCCTAGTGCTATTTTCAACTAAGCTAATAATGAAAGCATACACAATGAAATAGAAGTAAGGATTTCGTTGTTTGACATTAATTGAACATTAATTTCGACAGGTATGAGAAGCAATAAAATTAAATATTTTGAATTCTAAGTCTATGTGATATCATTTTACCTGGATTGATCGTAATCAGCGCACGTTATACAGGGTGTTCCATTTTTATTTATACTTTCGGTTTTTATGAAAAATAAAGGTCCAATTGAAATATAATTCGAGTGAAGCTTATAGGATTTGGAGGGGGACATCCGAAAACAAAAAAAAAATTGTTGAAAATTCTAAAATTGTGGCACTATGGTGCACAACGTGTGTTTTTGAAATAGAAACCATACTTTGAAAAAAATGTCGCTACAACGCTGTTGCAATGTTGCAGTGCAACATTACAATATTTGAAATTAGAAATGTCGATGCAGCGTTGATGGAATATTTTACTGCAACTGCAATCTAAAAACATCGCTGCAATGCTGATGCAATAATTTGTGCTGTAGGGGATATCGCCTTGCTTAGCCTCTTCAGTAAAGTTTCATTATTAACTGCGAAAAATCATTTATTAGGAGTTACTGGCAATAAGAAACCTGAAACTGGGTTGGGGAATAAAAGAAATATTAATTAATAATTCGGCAATATATATTTTCACACAAAGAAGTTCACGAAAATAATGTACACTAAAAATTGTTTGCGCCGTGTTTCAAGATAGATATTGGTATCCACGAGATACAACAAAACTGCACGAAGCCACCACGTGACACGAGATAGCACGAAACTGCACGAAGCCTCCAGGTGACACGAGATCGTAGAATAATAGTAATAAACGAGCCTCCTCAGACCGGCCATGTTGGCTTCAATTTGAGGCCACCCAAATGCATGTAGTCGGTATAGGAGAGCCACGACCTGTATATAAGACCGTGCTCCGCCCCGTGCACGTGGTGGACGAGATTTCGATGTTATGTATATATGACCAGGCCAGATTGACATTTCTGATATTTTTAAGATGTAAGATCGAATAAATGTCAGATGTAGGATGAAATAAATGTCAGATGTAAGATAGAATTAATTGATTTTTCATAATAGTCGCTTTTTTAATTATACATATCGCGACACAACGCGGCATATGTGAGCATATACATGGACGCACGTTCACTTTTGCACGTATTCACACACGTTCTCTCTCGCTCCAGAGCAAGCGCTGATAGCGCTGTCTCCCCCTACAGCACATCATATTGTGGCAGTGCTGCAAAAATGTTCCAATATTGCAGTTGCAACGATATGTTGCACATTTATTGTGGTTAAGTTTTGTGTACGATATTGCACTTAAATATTACAGCGATATTATATTGGAAACTGTCCTGCAATATTTTGCAAAAACCTTGCTTATAATTTGCAGTAATATTGGAACTACAGGATTTTTTGAAGTTTCATGCAAAACATACATGTAAAACGAAATTCTTTTTATTATCTTTATTTATTATTAGCTTTTTTCCTACAAATTATGACCATGGCGCAATGGTATCACATAAAATTCGGATTCTGATTGTCGAAACGACATCGATAACGAGTCTTTTTCCAGTGCTGAATGATCAGCGAAGATAGATGAGATGTATCCAGTTGTCAATCAGTACAAAAAAAACTATTGTTAATTTAAAGAAAAACATATATTCTATAAATATAAAATATATATGTATTATGTAATCATTCTCTACTTATAAATGTAAAAATGTAATGTAATAAACCTTATGGATCATACTATTATAACATCATATTTGTACTGATTATAACAGTGTGGATTTGTTTGTATGCACATCTCTATTTGTCTACTTTATACACCTATTTTCAATTCGTCACGATAAAATCGTTGAATCAATTCTAAATTGGTGCAGTCCTGCCTCGATATTGCAAGATATATTTCATTGAAATGTTTTGAAAGGATTATGGCAAAATTTTGTATACAGAGTCTGCATTATTCCCACAATATTTTTGAAACAGAATTGCAATGTTGCGAAGGGGCGGACATAGATACACTCCAGCAGTTTTGCTTTAACGTTCCGTGCTATATTTCAATATCTCATAAAAAGATTCTTGCAAGATTGTTGAAAAAATTCAGGCTGTAGGGGTCTCTCGCATTCGGCGATGTCAAGAACATCGTAGCTCGTCCGGCTACATCTATATTGCACTATCGCCAAAGGCCGAAGGTTCCCGAACGACCGTCGGGTCTCGCCACGGGCATCCACAGTTGCCGATGTAGCTCCGGCTCGAAAATGACTCCCGCTATGACGGCGACGAGACGAATTTAGCATTGTGCTA
Organism: Sussaba pulchella; assembly: GCA_963971145.1. Lineage (NCBI taxonomy): Eukaryota > Metazoa > Arthropoda > Insecta > Hymenoptera > Ichneumonidae > Sussaba > Sussaba pulchella. The sequence goes on along the minus strand of CAXAQZ010000618.1, from coordinate 269,496 downwards.
TTACTATATATACGCGCCGGGGGTGAGCTAGTTCGCCGGCGCCCTGGGCTGCGTTCTGAATCCCTACTCGAGTCAACTATAGTTAACTCGCGTCGTTATAATTCTATTACTATAGTTATACTATAGTTGACTCGAGTTGGGTTTCAGAACGCAGCCCTGGTTGGCAGCGCACCAAGTCGGTGAAACGGCTTCTCCGACCTCGCTGGCGATCTCTCCTCTAATCTGTGGTTTCACATCTACCTTTTTTAGTTTGCAGCTCGCCGATACGGGTAGTGGCGCTGCAAAAACATCCACCACAAAAACAGGCTCCGTGGTACATCTCTACTCCAATCTCTGCCCATGGAGACTAGAGATAAGGAGCAGAGATTAGAGGAGAAATCGCCAGCGCCGTGGAGTTCTGATGGCCCCGAATTTTTCCGAATTGTAACGGGATCCGCCGAGCCGAGGTTCCAATGGAGTCCGAAAGAATATACCGGGTGTCACGCTCAAGCGTAAGCTTTAACGGGAGGCCAGAGCCCGGTGGAGCCCAGCCAAGCCCAGCGGCCAGCGTCGATCTACGGCCCGATGTACGCGGGGAGCGGGCGGAACGAGACGCATGGTTGTGTGGCGTATATGGCGTGTACGACGAGTGGGAACGCCCGAGTGTAGATGAGCCATTTCGATCTACTCAACAAAAATGAAACGAAACGTTTCAACGGCCGTCGGGCCGGGCATCACGGGCGCGTGTCTCTATGTGCATGTGCATGCTTGTCTGTGCGTACGTATGGGTCTGTATGTGTAGGTGCGAATGGATGAATCGACCATCCAAAATTCAAACGTTTATAACTCGACAACGGTGTAAGCTACAGCCCCCAAGTTTTGCACACATTCTGTGCCTTATGCATATGTAATTTTTGCAATAGTCGCGATTTTTTAGCTAAATCCATCGAGATACCTGGGTATTATGATATTTTTAATTTTTCGACAAATCAAGTTTGTCTCTGTAACTAGCGATAAATTCATCGAACCGAACATCGATCAAAGTGAATTCAATTCGCCTAATGTATAAAATATCAATGAGCCTCCAATAATTTAATGGTGGGGGGGGGGTATAAAAAATGATGTGCAATACTTTGTTTTGATATTGATAACCGATACCCACCATTTTTTTGGTGAAAAATATGGATTATCGATCGAAGAATAAATGTTATCCTTAAATAATGAATAAAAATTAGCTCTCGATAAAAAAATGTATTGTTTCAAAATAATAAAAAAAATTTCCCTTTATTTATGTTTGTGATAATCAACATTTTCCGTCGGAAACATATGAATTATTGACAAGAACAAAAATGTCATCCTCGAAAGATTAATTTCAACAAAAATTGACCCTCTCATTGACTTTTAGTGAAAGCGACTATTTTAATCATTCGGATCACAACGAAAAAAAAATTGCAGCAATTTGGAATGCTGGAATGCTGTCTCTGATACATTATTATTACAATTCTCCCACAATTACACACTAACGTACTCCATTTTGCTGACTGTTTAGCCGAGTGCACTGATCTGTACGGAATACCACGAATTGTGATAGTTGTATAAATTTACAACAGATTACGCGTAAATCGTACAAAAAAATAATGACTATGTATTAGGATGGTTCTTAATTGGGTGATGTCAGAATTTTCTTGGTATCGGCCTTTAAAAGTAATCGACATGAATAGAAAAAAAATTGGTCGCAATCGGGAATTTGTCCGATAAGTCTAACCCAGGGCGACAAGCAATCGAATTTAAAAAAAGGATGCATGCATTTGTAATTTCGTTGGGGACATGTTATATTTCTTCAAAACTATACATGATTCAAAAATTCCCCATAATGATTTTGTAGGAAATTTGATGTTCTACAAAAAAGGTTTCCTGTAAAATTTCTGTGAATCTAATATTACTACGTAAAAATGGCTTCTCGTAGCTGGCTCAAAAAGCCATTATCGGACCAATTCACGATTGCGACCAATTTCTTTTCTACTTATGATGATTACTTTTCGAGGGTGATACCAAAGAAATTCCGACATTACCTAATTAAAAACCACCCTACAATATATTTACTATGTAAATCACGTAAGGAAATGGAAAAATGTTTTGCTCCTTCAATTTTCTGATGGGTTTATTTAACACAGCAATAATTTTTAAATATGTTATTTAATTCGACGCATAAGCGCCGTATGCCGGATGGTGGGCTTTTAGTCCATCGTCTAATCCCGGCGACGGGCGTCGGGCGGCTCATCCAAGGCTTTTTTACAAAAATATTTTCAACCGAAGCCCGTCTTATTTGCATGCGAAACGTATTTTAAAAATTACATCTTATTTGATATTTCTTACGTGTCACGCAGGTAAAAAAATTAGGGAAATTCATATAGTTATAAAATATGCCAGAAAAACATAAAAAATATTGGCAACTGTACGGCGAATATAACTTACAAGAACGAAATAAAAATCGGCGATTGAATTTTTGTAGGTGCCACGCTGGTCGAAACAATTGTTTCTCCAGTATATTAATATACATACGAGAGAAATATCCCGGAAAACTATGCAGGAAACTCATCAGAAAAAATTGGTGATTGTACGAAAATTCGATGGTAAAGAAAAAGATTTTCGAAAAAATGAATTTCTTTTTCCTCGGCTTATGACAGATTTTTGGGTTAATCGATTTTTTCATGAAGCACCTCAGTAACATCCATGACACATTAATTTTTTATTGAAATCGGTTGACCCATTCAAAAGTTACACATTTTTTTCAGAATTTTCAATATTAATTTCCACCCCTCAAGGATTACTTATGAAGAACCGAAATTTGGTTACATTGTTACCCATATAAATGGTAACTATAAACAACTATAATGGCAATAATTGGGGCGGGGGCACTTTACCCGTACTTATCCCCATGTAGCCAATATAGGCAATAATAAATAAAACTCAAAATTTAGACGGATTAGAAAGGTTGTACTCCTTTTTCTAATACATATGAGCAAGTCCACCAATTGAGGTACCGGTTTCGGGCGTCGATATTAGCGATCTTTTTGTAACTTTGAGAAACGGAAGCTCCCATTGAGAAATGTTGAGAAATGTTTTCAAGTGCACCATCTACTTAAGGACGGGGTAAGGTTTGTTCGATATTAAAAAAAGGATATTTTTGATAATTTTTCTTGACGATAAAGTTGAAACACATTTATTTATATAATGACTACTCAATAACATAACGTTTGAAAAATATTCTATAAAATATTTACTAACTTTTATGAACAACTTTTATGAGCAATTGTCGGAGGATCTCTGCAGACGTCTAAGAAAAAAGTTTTATCGCGGTGCCCATTATAACTAATCACTGGATCATCTGAGACCAAAGAACCGGAGTGATTTAAGTAGCTGCTAAGTTTTTGCAGGTAATGATGGCGAGTATTTATTTTTAAATTGATTTTTTAATTTTTTCAGCATTTAGAAGTCAAAATACTTGTTTTTCATTTAACAAATTGAGAATCTTTCCATTTCAAAATACGATGAAATAAAAAAGCTTGACGTCATTACCTGCAGAAACTTATCAACTAATCAAATCATTTTGGTTTCTTGATCTCAGTATTACGAATCATTTGAAAATAAAAAATATTGATTAAGGTTTTAGTTGTTTTGTCATACATTTGGTGATTCAACGAGTTATTACAGAGGTCCCAACTTGATTTTTCCATTTATTACGTGAAATTTTCTCAGCTTTTCGAGAAAAATACTTTCGAATTTTTTAAAATATATGCTTTTGAGAAAAATCGACTTTTATATTTCAAATGCGACCTTAAGTAATTTTTCAAGTCCCAAAAATGTTTTTGTTTTTTTCTTCGAAAAGCTAAGCTTTTTTCACAAAGAAGAGGTGGTCGCGTTTCATCTTTTTCCCTATAAAAAAACATTAAAAAATTAATGAAAACAAAAAAAAAACATGAAAAACTCACAGAACTACCCATACAATTACAGCGAAAATAACCAAGGGAAAAATCTGAAAAAAAATCAGAGTTCATTTGTCAATGGGAGCTTCCGTTTCTCAAAGTTACAAAAAGATCGCTGATATCGACGCCCAAAACCGGTACTCGAATTGGTGAACTTGCTCATATATGAACTTAAAAAAAAGAAAAGACGAACACATTTCATCGTTTGATAATTCAATGTACTCATGGATGCAGTCAGAATTTTAGGGACATGTTAGGAATCTATAAATGGAAAAGATTGAAGATCTAAGAAGACTGCGATACTGAAAAATTTACGAAAAAAATTGCCACACTTCGGGAAAGAAACATCGAGAACTTGAAAATAATCGTTGAGAATAATATTGGTAACATACCTGAATTCTTAATCCATATAGCGCATCAAGGTTTGTCGCGCTGAGGAAAGCTGTAGAGTTTTGATTCCACACCGTTTCTCCTATTCGTGTACCCTTTGTATGCACAAGTATCACACCATCTTGTATTATGATTTCTACCCATCTTCGAAAAACTTTTTTCGTGGATTAATTCGGAGTATAATTCCTGAACTTATTGTTAGTTACCGTTCCACTTGAGACGATGGACACGACTGATGTAGCCAACCCAAGCCGTGCTTGTGTTTACATTTCAATTGTATATCGGATATGCCACGGGTAATCAACGATTTTCAAACTGACAGGTTTTCGATTTGCAAGCGAAAAAATCTCCCTAAAAGTTCTTGATAAATAAGAACGTAACAACATTTATAGCTGTTTTCCGCCATTTCTTTTCTTTTTGGTTACGAATTTTTTAAAATTTCAGTAAAAAAAAGTTGAAATGTAAATATCTCCGGGACAAAACATTTAAGGCAGAACTTTTGGGCGCGAGGGAGTGCAGGAGAGACATCTAATTCAATCGTTTGCAGACAAAAACCCGTATATTGAGCTGCTTTTTCAGAAAGGAATCTCCAGAACAAAATTCCGATAGTTTTTCATTATTTTTCTCACGTTTTAATTACTAAGATCGACTTTCAGAAAAATACCGTTTTTATAAAACAAAAATTCAAACCAAACTGTAATAATTACCTGTTACCAAATATACAAACGATCCCTACAAACGAGGAACATCAACAAGCATTCGCTAATCCGTCAACCGTTAACAACGATTTTTAACACGATGGTCGAGAGCCATGAAACGATGAACGCATTCAACGCATGAAACGAAAAATTATAAAAAGTGGCAAACTGTTCCCAATAACCCATGCGGTTTCAATTGAAAATTGTGACTTCAAAAAAACGAATTAACGACATTATTCATATATGTAATCCTGATTGTACAATTTCAGTTTTACTTGTTTACCATTAGATAATTTGACAATTTATAACTTGACTTTGTCGACATGGTACTTTTTTAAAACAACGTTACAAACATTACGATAAAAAAACAAAGATTGCGGAAAAGTTCGTTAATACTCCCAAAGGGGGGCGGGAGGTAAATTGGATAGAAAAAAAGCATATTTTTGATAATTTTTTTTGACGACAGAGTTAATATACACTTATTTCTATAATAACTACTCAATAACGTAACATTTGGAGAATATTCTATAAAACTTTCATTAACTTTTATCATCAAATCAGCCATTGACGGAAAATCTCTGCGGACGTTTAAAAAAAAAAGTGTCATTGCCGTGCCCATCATAACTTATCACTGAATCATTTGAGACCAAAGAACCAAAATGATTTTATTAGGTGATGAGTTTCTGCCGGTTATGACGTCAAGATTTTTTTCAAATTTTGTATCATTTAAAAATGGCAACATTTTCAATTTTTTTGATGAAAAATCAGTATTTTGACTTCTGAGTGCTGTAAAATATTGACCAATCAATGAAAAAAAATATTCATTGTTATAGCCTGCAGAAACTTATCACCTAATGAAATCATTTTGGATCTTCGGTTTCAGATGATCCAGTTATGATGGGCACCACAATAAAACTTTTTTTTCTAGACGTCTGCAGAGATTCTCCGTCAATGGCTCATTTGTTCATAAAAGTTAATGAAAATTTTATAGCATGTTCTTCGAGTGTTACGTTATTTAGTAGTTATTATAGAAATAAATGTATATTAGCGGTGTCGCAAAAAAAATTATCAAAAAAAGGCTTTTCTAAATATCGAAGTATCTACCCCCCCCCCCTTAACGCGCTAAACTTAGAAAAGTAAACGAGACAACACCATTATTTAATTTGGTTTCTTCTTTCAGATTAAAGTCAAAAATATTGATCAGAGACGAAGAATTGTTATGAAAAAACCGCTAGATAATTAAATTTCCTACAAATTTGTTCATGACCATCCTCAATCAAAAGTAGAAAATAAACGAGTTATTTCATAAGAACGAGTTTCCCTTTAAATTTCGGTGGCGAGACACGTGGGTCTCGCTGTCGTAACATCTTACTTCAATGATGCGGCCTGTTCGGATATTCCCCACTACGCTCTGACCACCTCTGACGTCTGACGTCCCCCTCTCAGCGTACGACCGAGTATGGCCTTGCCGATGTAGCTCAGGCTCGAAAATGTCACCAGAGATGAGTAGGGAGATTGGTACAGCGGCCTATTCTTTGGTGGTAAAACTGCTTCCCATTCGTCGAAAATGCATGACGTCCCACCACTGTCAAGTAAGTGGTGGCGTGCAGGGGGCTACAACTCAAAGCGGAGAGCCGGGATCCAAGTGTTGCGAGAGCCAAGCGGTAGTTAGCGCTGGTGTCGCGTCTACAGCAGCGCCGCGCCCCCGCCGGTCCCCTTGCACCCCCTTGGCGCCCCCACGAGCCAAGGGGCGGCAAGGGGACCGGCGGGGGCGCGGCGCTGCTGTAGACGCGACACCAGCGCTAACTACCGCTTGGCTCTCGCAACACTTGGATCCTGGCTCTCCGCTTTGAGTTGTAGCCCCCTGGCTGGGCTCCACCGGGCTCTGGCCTCCCGTTGAAGCTTACGCTTGAGCAAAGAAGAAAGATTTACATGGAAGAACAGGTCCCATGTTAGATTTTGGCACGAAAATGTAGTGTCGCGTTTCGCCTATAGCCAGCGCGCGGGTACATCGGTGAGACAAACACACAGAAAGACCTCTAGGCCCCGCCTCCCCCGTCATCTCTCTTGCGCTCATGATATTTCGGTATAACGATTGCTTCCTCGCACTCATGCGGCGATGCTCTTGTTGGACCGCCCAACAACCTCATTCCCGCACGAAGAATTGTATCGGCTCCTGTCGGCTACACTCGGCTGACCGTCTGTCGCTCTTCTTGCTCGCCCCAGAGCGGTGGAAACTATCAGCTGGCTACTTGTAATCTTTAGAAGATGCATGTGTAGGACCCAACGCGCGCTGTCCTAAGATAAATGTTATTTCTCTAATACCTAAGATAAATCCTCACTTAAGGGCTCATATAACGGTGCGCCCGCTGAGAACCGAGCACAATTTGAAAAATCATTATGAAGGTTATATAGAAAAACAAAGTTGAAAGGCAGAAAAGCGTGTAAGTCCGCCGATAGCTTCCACTCCGGCAATGAGCTTCCAACGTTCCAACGCGAGTTGGATTAGGACCGAAGAGAGAGGGCGAGCAGAGGAGGATGGCACGAGACAGACTCGGTCCGCCGCTTAGCTTCCACGCCGGCTAAGAGAGAGACGGGTAAATAGCTTCAACGCGAGTTGGAGTGGGACCGATGAGAGAGAGAGTGCGAGCATAGGAGGATTGTCCGAGACAGAGTCGATCCGCCGCTTAGCTTCCACGCCGGCTAGAGAGAGACCCGTAAACAGCTTCCAACGTAAGTGGGAGCAGAACGGCGATTAGGCGGAGCAAAGCCAGATATCGAGTAGGGAAAGAGTGAACATATGAGAGGTGCACGAAAAAGAGAGGGTCCGCCGATAGTTTTCGGTCCGGTAAGAGCGAGACCCGCAAATAGCTTCCAAGGCGAGTGGAAGCAAGACAAAAATGGGCGGAGCGAAGCCAGATAGCTGTGTATGCGTGCACATTAGAGTGTTCCTTATGATGGCTTCGGACGAATTTTGACCCGCTCCCCCCTCAGATTGGCTCCAAATAATTAAAAAAAAAGTTCCCTAAATTAGTAGCCCGCCATCTTTAAAACCGGCCATTACCAGCAGGGGTCATTTTTCCCTTTTAAAATACACAGGATTTACCGACTCTCTAGTAATATCCCTATTCGGGTCTCTTGAAATCATCTTAAAAATCCAAGAAGTATCTCAATGAGTCCGTGGCACCTTTGTACATGAAAAAAAAATCTTACGGTTTGATTTTGAAAAAGGTACGGGTCGTTCCACGCCGATATATAAACATGTTTTTCGGTTTTTCTTTATTCCCGGATAATTTTGTCAGAAAATTTTTTAGATTTGAAATATCAATCTTAAAATTCAAAATACTGATCTTGAAAGCCACATTGGTCATTCCGACTCAATTTTTTTTTCTTCTTTCGTTTTTCCTCCAGTTGCCGAATAATTTTATCAAAAGAGAGTTCAAAATATCCGATCTCATTCTAAAGATTAAAAATACCGGTCTTGAAATTAATATGGGCCATTCCAACTAGAAACATTCTTTATTTTCCATTAAAATTCAATTTTCCAAAATAAATAGTGTTTCGAGTTGGAATAGCCCATATTAATTTCAAGACCAGTATTTTCAATTTTCAGAATAAGATCGGATATTCTGAACTTTCTTTTGATAAAATTATTCGGCAACTAGAGGAAAAACGAAAGAAGAAAAAAAAACAAATTGAGTCAGAATGGCCAATATGGCGTTCAAGATCTGAATTCTGAATTTTAGGATTGATAATTCAAATTCAAAAAAATTTCTGACGAAATTATCCGGGAATTTAAGAAACCCGAAAAATATTTTTATATATCGGCGTGGAATGACCTATAACCATTTCAAAATCGAACCGTAAATTTTTTTTTTCATGTACAAAGGTGCCACGGACTCATTGAGATACTTCTTGGATTTTTAAGATGATTTCAAGAGACCCGAATAGGGATATTACTAGAGAGTCGGTAAATCCTGTGTATTTTAAAGGGGAAAAATGACCCCTGCTGGTAATGGCCGGTTTTAAAGATGGCGGGCTGCTAATTTAGGGAACTTTTTTTTAAATTATTTGGAGCCAATCTGAGGGGGGAGCGGGTCAAAATTCGTCCGAAGCCATCATAAGGACCACTCTAGTGCACATAGATAGGTGAAACAGCGCCAAAATCCGTCGGTGGCTGGAAGCGCAACCCTCCGTGGAAGCGAAAAATCGTGCAAACGGCGCCCATAAGACCTGTGCTTCCATGTAAATCTTTCTTCTTTGGCTTGAGCGTGACACCCGGTATATTCTGTTGGACTCCATTGGAACCTCGGCTCGGCGGATCCCGCTACAATTCGGAAAAATTCGGGGCCAACAGAACTCCACGGCGCTGGCGATTTCTCCTCTAATCTCTGCTGGCAGGGTCAGGGGAAGGGCCATAGCGTCCAGCTATAGAGTAAGGGTGGGGGCAAAATGGTGCGTCGAGACTTGGGTGATTAGACCCCCCCCCCTGTGATACAATTGACGGACGAAAACTTGCTGGGTCAAAATGACCCCGAATGCAGTCGAAGGGTTAAATAGTCCACTTTTAGCAACAAATAACTCGAAAACCACCCTGTCAAAATTAATTGTTTTATTTAGTTGAAAGTGGGGAAAAACCTACTTTTCCAATACTATTTACAAACAAAAATATAGTATCAAGTTGGTCACAATTTCCTGCTGGACAACCTTAAGCCCTTATGGACCAGAAACCTATGTTTAGAAAAGTGCACAACCCAACTTCAATAGTGCAAGGAATTTGGATGCAAAAGCCTCAAAATAAGAAACTATCAACATTAGAGAAATATTTTCTAACAACGACGAACAAAGTAAATAAAGATCACATAATGACGTCTTAACTTGTATGATATACGATAAGAATGTTAAAGATTGAAAACATTGAAAGAAAAATATCATAACATAAATTTGAATACACACAAATAAAACAGAATAAAAATGATGCAAAATTTCATTTAATATTCATTATTCGACAAATAATCGCTACACGCAATATTACGCAATATAATAGTGTGTAACCATCGTCCTTAATCGTTACTATGTGCAAAAATAGAACTATGCCCTATTGTCTCGTGTACACCCATCTTATCGTATAGGAATGTTATGACACCGGTTTTCCCCAGCAAACGTTTGATGGGTATGTACACTACCAAACGCAACGAGACACACTCCCGAAAAGAACGTGTACCGCTGCTATTATCGCGTTGTATAATTTTTCACATGATTCACCGATAATAATTCGACGGAACCGGGCATAACGTCCGACTGTTCGCGAAAAAACAATTTCCCGTTCGCGTCGCGACCGTTCACTAGTAAACTTCGAGTGAACGTTGACGCGAGTACCCATCATCAAGCACTAAAGCAATCTCTCCCTTTTTGACATGCAATATATATCTATTCACAATTTTTTGTTCTCTATATAACGAGTACTGAGCGCCTGCCGATGATACATATACAATGTACAAAATGAATTTGATTACCTTAAAATCTAACTCACGTTTAAACTAGTACGAAGTTAAATAATTGCATGAGTTGCGATCGTGGGAGGCTTAATAATTATGTTCTTTTTATTTCTTCACGTTATGATACAGTCTTTATGCTTTTTCGCTCGGGCGTCGATACGAATCTATTTTTCATCTATGTTTTTTTTTCGTACTTCTAATAGACCACATAAAAAATCAATTGAAAAATCGTTGGAAACTTTTTTCTTCAAATTACCATAAACCAATTGATGATGCACGATCAAGCTGTCGTCCGTGTATTTTTATTTTTTTTAAATTTAATTTCTGAAAGTTTATGCATTTAGAATAGAATTTTCTCTTTCTCCCTCACCTTACAAAAAAACATCGCGCTGTATTCCCCTCTGATTTCGATAAAACTTTGCGCGATTGTAAACTCGGTCAAAATATTCTACAGGTATTGTTTTTATCGGTGGCATTAAGGGTTAACAAGGAGTGGCATTTTTCCCACATTAAAGGGAACGAAGGGGTTAGGAAACGTCCTAGTTTTTCGTTGGTACTGTCGGATAATTGGTAGTTCCATTGATAATATTTCGCTCAGTTTGATTCCAAACGCAATAAAACGCGAAAAAACGTGTTTATGGATCTCCTATAAATCCGAATAAACCATGTTTCACCAGATCGTTAACTTTCACTGGATCGTAACTGTTGTTCTATCTCGCCTACTTCACGAATTACTGTATAAAAACAAAGCAGTTATGTTTTTTCAAAATATTTTGGGTCATATGGGAATGAATTATGATTGAGTTTGTTATAAATACTTAATTGTGCTGCAATACTTGTTAGGAACATGAAGTGAGCGAAATATTATTTGAGGTAGTTCTGGAGTTTTTCCAAAATCTTAGGAATTGCCTGAAATTTCAGTGTGGTGTGGTGTGGTGTGGTGTGGTGTGGTGAGGTGTCAACCTTCATGGACCGATTCCTAAATTCTTAATCTATTCCACTTCTTAGTTTATGAGATATCTGCAATGAAAAATCGGTTTTTTGTACGCGATGCCTATGCCTAACACGTGAACGGATAGGACTTGGTTCACATTTTTTATCATAGACGCTAAACAGAACTTACAATTTTCAAATAAAAACACTCGTGTATGCAGAACTGTGGTCGGATTGAGTAAAACAAAAAATTGCAATTTTTGGCTACTTAGTTTCGGAGATATTGACGCACAAAAAAAATTTATTTTATTCGACACGGAACGGAGACACAATCAGCTGTGACGAAACAGCAACAGTGTTTGCTGCGTCAAACTGAGGGGCGCGCGGAACATTCCGGGAATTTGAAACGTGTTTAATTCTGAGTCTTAATAATTGCGGAAAGGGGTCGAAACACTTTTTTTTTCGTAAATCGACCCTTAAATGTCACTTGAGATGACATTTTCACATTTTTTGTTAAATGTTTTCTGTCGAGATTTTACGAAACACCGGTACACGTTCAAAGCTACTAAACAAGAGAATTGCGCTATTGCCACGAATACAGCAGCGCGCTCTATGCGTGTAGGGGATCTATCTATGCATGAGATGTGATTGTGTAGGACACAGTGTACAAGCTCTGTCAAAAGTTTTTGACCGACAGCATCATATAAGATTGGGTTTCATTGGACGCTGCGGTCGAAACTTTTAGCTGATACGTGTACCTCCAGAACTACCTTAAGATGCGGTGACTCTGACATTGATACTTATTCTCGTTCACGGGTTATAATTAAACCACGAAAAATTCTCCAATCTTCAGGGGTGGTTTTGATCCCTTAAATGTGGGACTTTACCGATAACAATGAAGAATTTACCGACTCTACAATCGTGCAGATTTTGATCGAAACCAGAGGGGGACCCTTCGCGGTGTTTTCTTCTTAGTGTTTTTTCCTACATTCTCATTCGTTCTCTTCACAAAATCCACAATAATAGTATTTTTTTCACTTATCTACATCATTTTTCGGACGCTCCGGACGTCCAAATATATTTACAAATTCCGCTCGTATTTTATCTTATGGGTAACGACGAAAAAATACTAGAAGTATCAACTAGTAAAGAACATTCGCGATTGGATCCCCAAACAATAACGATTAATAGCCGCAACGAATCAACGTTGAGAAAAAAAATAATGTTTTCAAGTCAAAACATGCAAAACGTTCGAGGAGAAAAAATGGTGTGATTTTGTCGACCTTTCGTACTTTCTTTTTCGGTAATCAGGGAACTTGCACGCATTTTGTTTTGCTTCAAGTCGGAACATCGAATTTTTATTGAAATCCTTTGATAATAGTAAAATTTACTATTATCCTTAAAAAACTGTTCGTCTTCATAATCCATTATTTTTATGTTGAATGTGTTAGTAAACAATATAGCGAGAAAAAAAATAGTGCAACTGCCCCTGAATCGTCGCAGATGCGACGGTCCGAAATTCCGACCGTATAATTGTTTCGATAGACCGAGGCGGCTCATTGTTCTTGCGGTACCTTGAAAAGTATAGTTCTCGTTCCATCGACATCGGATATATTAATTTTGAGCTCGTTTGTCAGAGCCTCGAGCTTGTCGACGATTTTCGTCGCAGCTTGTCCACCCGGTTTTGGGGGGGGCCAAACGTCGTCGAGAGGCGGTTCAAAGAACTGTCGGGTAAGTTTCGGGTTCGGGTAGTCCGTCTTCTTCGCAAGTGTCCCACCGATAGGATCCGACGCCAATGCGTACTTTGTCACTTGTTCGATGTCGTACCGCGGTCGTTTGTACGCCTGCATCGGAACTGCCGGGCTGTAGTCGTGATCCAGTAAGCCCTCGAATTCTTGCAACAGTTCCTCACCGAACTCCTCGTCCATTAATTGTTTCGTAAAGAGAAGGGTCCTCGACCGACCTAGAAACACGTGATAAAATTATTATATACTTTTGTCTTCGATTTAGAAAATAATTGAAAAATAGCTTGAGACCATTTCAGTGTCAAATTATCATAAATGAAATTTTAGCTGGAAACAAACAATTCGAGAAAGTCAAAGGGAAGCTGGCGTTGCCGATTTATTCCTAGTTTGCATTTCTTATAAAAATATTGTTAGCGGAACTTTAAAAGCGTTTTTTAACTCCCGGCTGAAAACGGGAGTTATGTGTTTTGTCGGTATGGCGAGACGATACCGCAAGCCGTTGAAAACTAAAAACGTCCAAACGGCTGATTTTTTCCTAACAGCTTTTCGTACATCGGTTCTCTGAGTTACATAGATTGTTAGTTGATTATTATATGAATAATTGGATATAAGCTCGTAGGGATAATGAATCTCGGAAAAGTTGCTTTTTTTGAACGTTTTTAAATAACGCTAATCCTATTGTCTTCACGCTCAGGACCGGCGGAAATATATTCCCCCCGGTCGGTGAGTTCAGCGCTCAATGGGGCGATTCGAAGGGGTTCCGTAAGGGGGGCCGTACCCACCTCTTGCGCCGGCCCGAGCTTTGAGAGCTCGAGTAAGTCAGTGCTGCCAAATCAGTGCTGCCAGATTGAGGGGAAGCGAAGATTTTGAGAGGCCCCCACCACATGGTTTTGTTGAATGGCGCGTGAGGAGAGGCAACTCGCGCGCGCGCGTGCAATAGTGTCGCTGCCGTCGACATCACTTTGATCAGAGATGAGTAGGGAGATTGGTACAGAGCCCCCTTTTTGTAGTTTATAGTACTTCCCATTCCCTTGGCGGGGCCGGTGTCGGGTCGACACCGGCGGCTTGGGTTGTGGCTATGTTCACACTACATCGGGTGGACACTCAAGTACGAATCCGACCGTCTTGGGTGTTGGGTTCCATTGGATTGTGGCTAGGTTCACACTACGTCGGGTAAACACCCAAGTACGAATTCGACCGTTCGAGCGCATTTACTAACAGCTGGGGCTGCGGGGCCTCAAATGTCAAACGCCGTTCAGCGTTCGGACTGGCTAACTTTGATCGATTATAATCAATGCGTGCTGTGAATGAGATGAATGTCGTCAAATAGCTCGAGTCATGGCTAAAAAAGATTTATTTTGCATACATACAGGGGAATAATATGGAGCGAAAAAAATTGTTTTTGAAGAAATTTTCGTTCTGTGCAGTCGATTATGACGGATTCTTTCCGTACGATTATTTATTTCTCGCGATTGCAAATAATAAATTGCACTATTCAGTCTTTAGTGTATTCCATGAAAAATCGTACTGGAAAAATAAATTGCAGCCTACAAGTACTAATGATAGCGTAAATTCCAAAAGGTTGTGACAGCTACAGTGGTAGCGGGCTGGCCTGGAAACCTAAAGGTTGCGAGTTCAAGTCCCGTAATAAACATATTTTTTTCCGGAATGAAAAAAAAAAATGAATCATAGAATTATCATGTAGAAAAATCCGATTAAATTATCTTCATTTACTTACATTTGATTTTTTTTTTTCAAGTGAAAAACTTTGTTTTTGGCATTCTCATCCTTTGTCTCCATAAATAGTTGTTTATTCGTTCAAGGTTTGTAGTAAGAATTTATATTGTTAAATTATAGTTTGACTCCGTGTCTTGAATGGAAAGTGTACGTTGAATATGAAATTAAACTAATTTTCGGCTCATTCCAGAACAATACAACACAGGCATGATTGTAATTTCCATTTAATACAATCGTAATAATTGAACATAACATACAAGATTGTGTAAACTAGGACGAAATGTATATTCCGTTTGATTATTATAATTACCAAAAAAAAACCCACTAGAACCTCGAACAACTGGAGTACGATTTACGTAAACAAATACGAACAAATGCTCAAAAAAAGTCTTTTTAATGAAAAAATATTTATATGAGAGATTCCTCATGAAACCAGCCACTTCTGTGCTGGCCGGTCTTTGATTTAGATGAACATTTTTTTCTCAAAGTACTCTTCAAGTTTCTATGTATTGGTATAACCGTGTTTACTATTTTTCATCGATTTTAAAGAGTATCAAAATTGGGAAACTCACACAGTATATCCGACAGGAAAAATGCCGACTTAATCGCCCCACGCCAAAATCTGAGTTTTTAAGTGATCTATCAGGGAAAAATATTTCAAACAATAATAAAACTTTATTGCATTTTCCAAGTTTGAATTACCAAAATTAGATTCATCATGCAGCCGAGTGGTTAGCGACACAAGAAAAACCACGACGTAAGGTCCGTCTTGGGATAGTAGTGATGCGGAGCATATTATATGTGAGGCAGTATTCCTCATCTGTCCAGACTTTGAAAGTCACATACACTCAACCAACCAGTTGAAGGAACAAAAAATCTCTTCAATTTTTTACGTGTTTTTTGCGTGGCTGTAACTTTGCGAAAAATTATCGTATTGAGATGAATGAAGAAGCATTTTGGAGCTTGACATTTCTAGTTTTAAAACCGTATGATGAAACATTTTTTTGGCCATTGGTCATGCCACACTCAAGAGAAATGTCGCAAAGAAATTTTTTTCCAAAAATTTCCGTTTTTCCAAGTTGTTCCCGGACTTCAAAAAAATTTTTCTGGGGGCACCAATAACACAGTCATTTAGCCTGATTCTTGATCTTCGATTTGGTTTTTTTTGTACAACGATTTGTCACTGAGATATCGGCCGGTG
Source organism: Sussaba pulchella (assembly GCA_963971145.1). NCBI lineage: Eukaryota > Metazoa > Arthropoda > Insecta > Hymenoptera > Ichneumonidae > Sussaba > Sussaba pulchella. The sequence continues at coordinate 253,329 of CAXAQZ010000618.1, read as the reverse complement.
ATTAAAAAAAAAAACTTTTTTCGTTTGATCATCGATGTCCCATGTACGATGCGATAAAAGAAAAAAAAATTTCTATTTTTCTCAACATTTGGCATCATCAAAATTGTTTTTGATATTTAAAAAAAAAAGATTTTCTCAATCTTAATGAGTATTGAGAATGTTCGGCCACCGTTTACATCGAATTTTTTGAAAATTTTCAAATGAGAAATTTTGTTTTTTTTTTATTTCAAAAACAATCTTGATGAGTATTCAATGCCGAATGTTGAGAAAAATAGAGGATTTTTTTCTTTTATTGCAATAATCATCCGATGATATTCAAAGAGTAGAAAAGGCGTTTTCCCAAGTGAAGCCTAAAATAAACAATTCGGGGTAGAAAAACAAATGGACGGATCAATTTGAAATTTAATAGGGTTATTGGTGATACATTGAGCTAAGTGCGGATGCACGAACGTTTGTTCTAACAGCAATATTTGCGAAGTACTGGTGAAATTTCTAAACAAAAAGTGTTTTTTTTCCAACTTTTTCAAGTAAACGCAAGGGATGAAAATTTTTTTTTTTCCAAAAACAATAACTGGAGCTCATACGCAATTCATTTGCGTTGTCAAAACTGCCGGCGAATTTGCTATGAGATTACCGGTTCCCTGATATATCGATGATCAAACGAAAAAAGATGTTTTTTTATTCACCGGCCGATATCCCAACGAAAAATTGTCTGTTCCTTTAATTTTTTTGCCCAGTGTATATCTATAATGAACAGCTAACTGAGTGCCGATTTCATGAAAAAACATTTTCTGCGAGGCTGTGGATGTTTTGTCTCGGCTAGTCGGAATATATAAAGGATGTGAAGTTTGGAATGATAATTGAAATTAATTCATTGATTAATAAGAAATGATTTTTCATTTATTCTGAAAAAAAACTTTTGATCCTGACATGAAAATTAAAACAGTAATTCTTCATTTTATACACTGCCGGAGAACATTATCAGGCCACAGAAGTGCCCGTAAAAATCACTTGTCTTTCAACGTCGACAACTTTGAGATGAAAAACGCTAGGAACTTTCTGTAACCATCATTGGAAAGCTTATAAATTTTTGAATTTATTGATACTAAGAAAAGAATATTTCCATTATTCAGTACTGAAATAGCATGTTATGTTAATTGGAATAAAAATCGGATTATTCTCAAATTTTCTATCTTGACTTTAACTTATGAACAAAGTTGTTTTTTTTTCAATTTTAAATTTCTCACACCCAAGCTCTTCATATTTATCTTTATTTTCAGCCTAAGGACCATGGAAAATCTTTGCTGGTTCTTAAGTTATTATCAAAATTGTGCAAACGTGTGTAAATTGTGTTCTCTTGCGAAGGCAGGAGTTCTGTGAGTTAATCCTGATATGAAAATATCAATGAGTTTTAATATTTATAAGCTTTTGACCGGTTGAACTAAATTTTCATAAGTTTGTGTTTAATCCAAATCAATATTTGCAATAATCGTTTATCTAGGAAATTTTACATAAATATACACTATCAATGGACATTAATTTTTCCGCTAACATGCTAAACAAGTTAGTTCAAAACCATACATTTCACAGAATACGCGATATAATTATAACCAAAATGAGTTAGAAATAAATGCAAAAACATCGATGTACGGGGAAACTGTAAAGGGAAATACATCAACGCTCGCTCATCGTTGCGCGGCAAGCCAAAAACGCTTGTCGAAACGAGCTATCCACGGCGTTCACGGCCACGGCGGCGTCGAAAATCCTCCCCTCTACTACAATACTCCCTAGCCAGCCTTCCTGTACATGCACACGCACACACCACTCCAAGCTATGCCTGTACGCGAGCGGTTCAATGCGGCCGAGAATTTGCTTTCGGCTACCCAGTATACGCTAAACAAGCAAAAACGACGGCGTCTTTCCCTCGTTGACCACGAGGCGTCGCCTCTGCACGACCAACGAATGAGAAGCAGCCGGAATTGACGATATACGGCTCTGTACCAATCTCCCTACTCATCTCTGCTCTCATCGTCTCATCGCTTCCCTCCCCTAACCTTTCAGCACTGGTTTACGTTTGGTGCAGTAGTGTATGCGTATCTTCAACTGTGTCAAAACAACGCTCTACTTTGGATATTTTCTTCTTCAGGTATGTTCTCCTCGCCGTATTCATTTCGTAGTGACAGTGCATATTGATTTAAATTACTTGATTACTTGATTTGAGACGCGTTGCCCAGCATCTTACTAAGACAGCTATAGCCCATCATCTTTGCAATAATCAAGAAAGAACAAGAAATCAAGTAAGAATTATTGTCTCGCTCGATTAACTTCTGTCATAGGTGCAAAAAACATGACAGAGATTAAACAAGCGAGACAATAATTCTTTCCTAATTCATTGTTCTTTCTTGATTATTGTAAAGATGATGGGCTATAGCTATGTCGCATTGGTAAGATGATGGGCGACGTGTCTCAAATCAAGTATCGACGATGTGCAATTCATACAGTTGCTTACTACGGCTTACATATCTTATCAATTTCTCATCGTCTATAGTTGCTATTCAAAATAATCGTATAAATTTATGCAATCATTTTTCATCGTCGATAGTTGGTATTCGAAATGATCATATCAATTTATACGATGATTTCGAATATCAAATATCCACGATGAGAAATTGATAAAATATGTTAGTCGTATTAAGCAACCCTATGAATTTTAAAATCGTATCAACAATGTAGAATTCATAGGGTTGCTTAATACTTCTAACATATTTTATCAACTTCTCATCGTCGATGGTTAATATTCGAAATGATTGCATACGATCATTTCGAATATCAACTATTGACGATAAGAACTGATTGTATAAATTTATACGATCATTTCAAATATCAACTATCAGTGATGAGAAATTATCATATAAATTTATTATCTGAAAATCTAGCTTCTTTTTAAGAAAACATGTGAACTTCTGATCTTCCAGCAAAAGTTTGAATAGCAATTTTATAAGGAATTTGATTCTCTACAGAAATAACTCTCATGTGAATTTCTTGACAATCGTCTCATTCCTGAAATATTTGAAGAAAACTATTATTATTACAAATTTTCAACCAAGTTCCTGACCAACGCATTTCAAAAATCGTGAATTTCTCAAAAAAATATTAATATTATAGAAAATTTGTCTACAATATTTTCCATAGCAAATCGAATTCTTCATAAAAAAAAATTCTCTTCATAAAAATGTAAGGTTGAACCAATAATTATAGTATTATTTCAGGAAAACCCTTTATCGTTTGTTAAATAGTTGTTTCAAAGAAAGTATATGACTGACGAGGATTCAAAAAAAAATGTTTATCAACATTTAAACGGAGTAAATGGTTATCAAAAAATGTACATAAGAGTTGTTCTGTAGAGAATCAAATTGCCTATAAAATTGCTTTCCAAACTTTTGCTGGAAGATCAGAAGTTCACATGTTATCTTAAAAAAAAACTGAATTTTCAGATAAAAATGTATTTGTGATCAAATGAAATTATTAATCCCGTCGATAGTCATGGTCAAAATATCAACTTTGATCTATTTTTTTGGAAGTCGATTAAATTTTAAGTGTACATGAAATATTTGGAAACCTAATATGCATGACATTGTTTTTGTTTTATAAAGATTTTTTTCTTCTTTTTTTTCAAATTTAGCCAGGGAGGTTCTCTTCAAAGTGGCAGCCATGCAGTGTGCTCTCGCTGACGATTATGCCGATCTACAACTACAGGATCTATGATGATTATGAAGGACGAGCGGAATGCGCTGATATCTGGTCAAGGCTACATATAAACACGCTCATGAACTTCCACGATGGATTGACACTTCGTTAAGGCTGTACTCAGCTGCTTCCGAGAACAATTAGCATGTGCTTATTGTCCTCTGGTCAGTGCCGTAACCAGAGGGGGGGCTAGGGGGGGCTTAGCCCCCCCCCCCAAATGTTATACATACATATTAGACTGTGTCAAAAAAACAATTTATTTTTTTTTCTTGTATTGCACGGTCGTTATAGCTAGTGGTTGGCTTAAAAAAAATTCTCGTGAAGAGCACACTCGAAAATGTTTTTTTTTGGCCCGTCGCAAAGGGGGGTCCCCTTTCCCCTTTAAATAACATAGGAAAAATACATTTCTCGCTTCTTTTATTCCCTCGGCCCATAAAAACCACTGGAACTGAGTCTACCGCATACCATTCTCTAGGGAATTGAATTTGCTTCAAAAAGTATTCGAGCCTTAAGTAAAAAAATTCAATATCTCTAAGACATACAGGCATTTGAAACCGATTTTCGACAAAAATTCGTCTTCAAACGAGTTTCACGGCCAAACTCTTCGTTCTACACGAAAAATGTATGGATACATTTTAGAGACAATTGAATTCTCTACAAAAAAGGTATGTGGTGAAAATAACCTTAATCCAACAATTTACAATTCACAGTCCCTAGAAGTTCATTATATGAGAAAAGAAAATTATTTTTCACCTATTCGGTCATAATTATTGATTATTTGATGGCTGCGTCAGCCACCAATATTATATTATATTATTATATTATTGATTTTAATAATCAATAATTATGACCGAATAGGTGAAAAATATTTTTTTCTCCTCATATAATAAACTTCCAGGAGCTGTGAATTGTAAATTGTTAGATTAAGGCTATTTTCACTAGATACCTTTTGTGTAGAGAATTCAATTGTCTCTAAAATGTATCCATACATTTTTCGTGTAGAACGAAGAGTTTGGCCGTGAAACTCGTTTGAAGACGAATTTTTGTCGAAAATCGGTTTCAAATGCCTGTATGTCTTAGAGATATTAAATTTTTTTACTTAAGGCTCCAATACTTTTTGAAGCAAATTCAATTCCCTAGAGAATGGTATGCGGCAGACTCAGTTCCAGTGGTTTTTATGGGCCGAGGGAATAAAAGAAGCGAGAAATGTATTTTTCCTATGTTATTTAAAGGGGAAAGGGGACCCCCCTTTGCGACGGGCCAAAAAAAAACATTTTCGAGTGTGCTCTTCACGAGAATTTTTTTTAGGCCAAACACTTGCTATAACGACCGTGCAATCCAAGAAAAAAAATAAATTGTTTTTTTGACACAGTCTAATACATATACATATCTACACAAACACATCTATACGAGCCCCTCCGAGCCCCCCTTCCCTTTTATTCCTAGTTACGGCGCTGCCTCTGGTCAAGACTTTTTAAACTCGTCAAGACTTACCTTGTCTAGCCTTGACAAGTCTAGCCTTGTTTTTTTAACTTTGTTTTATTTAGGATTCACTTGAATTTTGTTCTATCAATTTAAGCAGTATATTTGTATTAGCTTTTTTTGACACTATGATATCGATTTAATCAATATTCATCCACAGTTTATAAAAAACTAGGACACATACCTATAGGACTCAATATATAATAAGACTAGAAATAATTTTTTATGGTGTATTTGTGCTTGTCGATAGGATTCACGGTTTTTGCACGGTCTTTATACAATAAAAAAATTGAAAAAATATATAATCTTGTTATTTTATTATTCCAGATTGTAATAAAATAAAATTTAAAAATTTAAAAAAACTCCCGGCTAAAAAGAAACTCCAGCGCAAAAATAACTAGAAGGCAAAAATGTATGTTATAAAAATCATGGGAAAACTTAATCAATTCAACGCGGATGAAACACATTTAATAAATTTAAAACGAACAAAAGCAATTTCAAACGCAGAAAAACTTGTGTAAAAACTAGAACGCAAAAGAACTTGTCTTATAAAAAGGATGAAATTAAAGCAAATTCAAAAATTTGAAAAAACTCCCGGCTGCGAGCGTTGTCTTGCATAATAAATTACCTTATTGAAACATTCAAAAAGAATTAAATAATTCTCGGTATTATCTTAGTTTATTAATAGTTTGAATCAATCAATTAAAAATTTTTAAAGGATGAAATAATCTTCGATATCGTCTTAGTTTATTAATAGTTTGATTCATTAGAAAAATTTTAAATGATTAAACAGTTCTCGATGTTATCTTAGTTTCTTAATAGTTTGAATTATTAAATTAAAAATTTAAAAACGATAAAATAATTCTCGATATCATCTTAGTTTAGGAAGAGTTTGAATCATGACCGTTCATGTTTATGAAATCTTCATGATTCTCATGAAGCCTTCGATTCAGTCGGGAGATGTCATTAATTGAACCGTGTGATGATATGGAATATAAATGTTTGGCGATATAGTAGAGGACGTCTCCTGACTGAATCGAAGGTTTCATAAAAATCATGAACATTTCATAAACATGAACGGTCATGATTCAAACTCTTACTAAACTAAGATGATATCGAGAATTATTTCATCGTTTTCAAATTTTTAATTTGATAATTCAAACTATTAAGAAACTAAGATAATATCGAGAACTGTTTAATCATTTTTAATTTTTCTAATGAATCAAACTATTAATAAACTGAGACGATATCGAAGATTATTTCAACCTTTAAAAATTTTGAATTAATTGATTCAAACTATTAATAAACTAAGATAATACCGAGAATTATTTAATCCTTTTTGAATGTTTTAATAAGGTAATTTATTATGCAAGACAACGTTCGCAGCCGGGAGTTTTTTCAAATTTTTTAATTTGCTTTAATTTAAACGTATTTGTTGAAAACAGTGGAAGTTCTCAAAAGAGGACCTTTCAAGTGATCAGTCTCAAATTTAATCATATGATTTTTCACGTCATGTCTTAGAGTGGTATGGAATTTAAGTTATTTAGAAGATATATTTTTATTAATACAAAATCATCGGAAGGAGAGGCCGAACTTGATACTCAATATTGAAAGGCTCACCAATTTGTTAATTACCAATTATTGAAAAAATAATCCTCGATACTGCTTTTAGAGTCTTTCATGCTGATTAATCAACCCGTATTTGTTGTTCGTTTCAGAGAAATTTTAGATTAGGATCTTTCACCGTGCGGCACAATTTTTTAAGCCATGTTTTAAAATTGAACAAAAAAATTGAAATGTACTTTTGTATAGTACTGATTCTTATAAACAAAGGACCAATTGTTAATTTTATTTATTGAGGAAAGGAAAATTCGTGAAAATCAGACATTTCCAGGGCCGTCGCACCATACCGCGGTCCTAATCGAGTATTTTTTGACAATATCTTCGTAAAAATGAAAATTGGAGGGCAAGCGGTATTGGAGCCTCGTTGCAGCAAACCAGCCCACATCAACGCTCGGATTCCTCGAGGAATTTAACAAATGCAATGTAAGCATAAAGCTTCGACGAAGCCGTAGTGTGGGGACTTGACAATGTTATTGGAACGCGTTAAACGTGCGGCAACGGTTAGCACAACAAAATTTCGACGATGCGAGGTATCGAATAATGATATTATTATAAACGATAACCACGGTCCCCCACCACCGCCCCGCACGCACGCACGCACGCGCCCCGCGCCTGCCACCGCGCCGTGCGGCCGTGGGGCCAACACGGTTTCGATCCGAGCCAGTCCCATTGGAGATAAAGCAAAGAACTGCCAATTACGCATGAACTGTCAATTACGATCAGGCAGAGGATCGTCCGTGGTCTGAAGAAAAGTTACCAAATTCATTAGAAATTGAAGAAAAATTCGTCGTCAATTTAGGGACTCGAACGTAGATCAATTTATCCATAAGAATATCAAAAAAGTGCGATGACCCGATAATGGTTAGTTATGGAAGGACAAGCTGCGCATAACTCCGGACGGATAGTCCGTGAAATGCGCGTGAAATGATAATACGCAGACGACTATAGTGTATAAATTAGTTCTAAGGACATTGACAGGGTTGGAAAGCTGAGTACCAATTAAAAAAAAAGAAAACATTATTCTACTCGATAATAATTCTTCATCGTGTTGAATTGTTCATCTCGGTTATAATCGAAAATAAAAATGTGTAACATTATTTTTTGGATTGAACTAGTTTCCGAATATTGAGGCCGACGAGATTGATATCGCTGATATCTGGGGCCGCTACGTTCGAGCCTGTTACAAGATTTATATGTATCTCCCGAAGAGCTTTCACGTCAGCTCGGAGTAGAAAGTAGCAAGGCAACTTTTCATCGCGCAGAAGAAGCGTGCTCTCGTTTCAAGCCCGACCAGCATCATTTACACATACGGAATTATTCGAAATTAGAGTCGCTTTACCGTTTGAAACAAAATCGTAATAATGAAACATTGATTTTATCGATCGGGGCAAAATAAGACAATTCAAGATTACATCAGGATTAACACTGCGAAAATTGAAGCTGTGTTCAAACAATTATTTTTGGTTCAAAAGACTGTAAAAATGTTAAAAAATGTTAAAGCAAGAATTATTGAGAAATGCAATCCCATAAAGAGATTTGTCCTTTTTTCATGTGGAAAAATGGTCTCCTGCTATTTATGGTGATCTGTTTTTCTATTTTGTGAGATTATAAACAAGTGTTTTCGCGAATAAACAAAACAGTTTGAAGTAAGTGAAATATTCTAAAAGATGTAAAAAACTTGTTGGCTTATTTTAAGTCACCTTATATAGTACATAGTACATAGTTTCGTCATTCTATATAAAAATAATAATCCGTACGGGAACTCGCGTTCGCTTTATCCGCGGTAATTCCGCCGAATAGAAATTTTTGGCCGAGCGTATGAAAAGTTTTTTGCAATAGCGGTTGAAATTCGACGAAGGAAATAAAAAAATGTGCTGATTATTGCAAACTCTTGGTTATTGAAAGATCCAATAAAACACGGTGACGCTGTTGCAACTATTTTAGCTCAAGGGAATGTTGTTCGGTTTTTGTATGTTTTTTTTATGATAATAGTGTAGTTGGGCACGTGTGGGCCCGGAGAGCATTTTTTTCAGGATGCCGTCAGTGGGATTTCGTTGGAATTAGGAATGCCTGTGCAGACGAGGGCCCAGAGAGTTTTTATTAGACGGGAAAAACCTCGGGCCCGTGTGTATGTATATTTTTATCTATTGTAGCTGATTATCGGGCTTCGTATCAGCAGCGTCTTATTTATCTTCCTTTCTCGTGTTTTTCCTTCATTGTGCATCTGTCTAAGTAGCATATTTCCTGTATGATACTACGAGGAGCCCATGAATTGCCACGATTTAGTCATCAATTCCGTTAGTTTCATGTAAATTATATGTTCGGACAGAAATTGGCGACTCTTAGAACTCTTAGTAGAAAAAATCATTCCTTTTCGAACTATTATTTTAATTCTTGTGGAAAATATTAGAATCTGAGCTTCAATTTTATTTCTGCAATTTTTTTAAACAGCGTGTGAGAACAATAATTCAATCAAATTTCTAAATAGCGTGAGATTGTAGTTATAAAAATATTATGCGTTGACATGATTTCCACTGAAGGAATTCATATTAAATTCTTATATAAAATTGTTTCTTCCAATAAGTATATTCCATGAAAAAATATATTCCATGAAAATATACATATGAAACAACGCAGCGTACATGTAAGCTGGAAAATCGAAGAAATTACAAATTATTACGTACTCGCTGCACTCCATGTCTCTTACCCTATATTTTTTAAATAACCAAAACTTCTGTGCATATCGCAATAAATCCAGAATATTACGTATGCAGCGAAGCTCGATAAGATTGTTGGCTATTATAACTGCGACCTTCTGTTGCGATAACCCTTAACGTTCGTAAGGGAACAAGGATTGTAATCGTCCGATCGTTCTCAAAACTAAACGCAAGAGAAAAAAACCGAAAAGAACTGCAGTGAAGGGGAAAAGACAAGGATGCGAAGCGCAGGACGTGAAAGCAAAGTAAAAAAGCGAAGACTTCTGGGCCTCTGTGGAAGCCTTTAACAATTCCACGAGAGTTCAATGTCCCGAGGCGACCTGGGCGGGAGCAACGAGCCGGACCTATGTGAACCTGGCACCCCCCTTAAAAAAAAAATTTTTTTTTAAGGGGGGTGCCAGGTTCACATAGGTACGAGCCGGCGCGTGACGAATACAGTTGCTGTTACAGTCTGACCGGTCCCACGTGCTCGATGAGCCTCCGTTTTTTTTTAATTCCAGAAGAAACGAAAAATACGCAAATTTTCACACGCGAGAAAACTAATTAAACAGACACTTCGTCGCAATCCCATATCTCGCATTTCTAGCAGCCTTGACTATCGGGAATGTCTGAGGGATCCTGCTATTCCTTGCTATTGATTCGAAATTTCTTCAAATATCTTAACTCATCCGAGGCCGGAATTGAACAACGTATTTTCTCATGATTTCTTACATGTGATGAAACTCATTTGGATCGTAATAAGTATCGTGAAAACAAATTTTAAGCTGAAATCTCATCTAAATGCTAAGTCATCATGTAATTGCGGTTGATATAATTTGTTATTGCTATTATTGTTATTGTTGTTATTGTTGTTATTGTTGTTATTGTTGTTATTGTTGTTATTGTTGTTATTGTTGTTATTGTTGTTATTGTTGTTATTGTTGTTATTGTTGTTATTGTTGTTATTGTTGTTATTGTTGTTATTGTTGTTATTGTTGTTATTGTTGTTATTGTTGTTATTGTTGTTATTGTTGTTATTGTTGTTATTGTTGTTATTGTTGTTATTGTTGTTATTGTTGTTATTGTTGTTATTGTTGTTATTGTTGTTATTGTTGTTATTGTTGTTATTGTTGTTATTGTTGTTATTGTTGTTATTGTTGTTATTGTTGTTATTGTTGTTATTGTTGTTATTGTTGTTATTGTTGTTATTGTTGTTATTGTTGTTATTGTTGTTATTGTTGTTATTGTTGTTATTGTTGTTATTGTTGTTATTGTTGTTATTGTTGTTATTGTTGTTATTGTTGTTATTGTTGTTATTGTTGTTATTGTTGTTATTGTTGTTATTGTTGTTATTGTTGTTATTGTTGTTATTGTTGTTATTGTTGTTATTGTTGTTATTGTTGTTATTGTTGTTATTGTTGTTATTGTTGTTATTGTTGTTATTGTTGTTATTGTTGTTATTGTTGTTATTGTTGTTATTGTTGTTATTGTTGTTATTGTTGTTATTGTTGTTATTGTTGTTATTGTTGTTATTGTTGTTATTGTTGTTATTGTTGTTATTGTTGTTATTGTTGTTATTGTTGTTATTGTTGTTATGGTTGTTATTGTTGTTATTGTTGTTATTGTTGTTATTGTTGTTATTGTTGTTATTGTTGTTATTGTTGTTATTGTTGTTATTGTTGTTATTGTTGTTATTGTTGTTATTGTTGTTATTGTTGTTATTGCTGTTATTGCTGTTATTGCTGTTATTGCTGTTATTGTTGTTATTGTTGTTATTGTTGTTATTGTTGTTATTGTTGTTATTGTTGTTATTGTTGTTATTGTTGTTATTGTTGTTATTGTTGTTATTGTTGTTATTGTTGTTATTGTTGTTATTGTTGTTATTGTTGTTATTGTTGTTATTGTTGTTATTGTTGTTATTGTTGTTATTGTTGTTATTGTTGTTATTGTTGTTATTGTTGTTATTGTTGTTATTGTTGTTATTGTTGTTATTGTTGTTATTGTTGTTATTGTTGTTATTGTTGTTATTGTTGTTATTGTTGTTATTGTTGTTATTGTTATTATTGTTGTTATTGTTGTTATTGTTGTTATTGTTGTTATTGTTGTTATTGTTGTTATTGTTGTTATTGTTGTTATTGTTGTTATTGTTGTTATTGTTGTTATTGTTGTTATTGTTGTTATTGTTGTTATTGTTGTTATTGTTGTTATTGTTGTTATTGTTGTTATTGTTGTTATTGTTGTTATTGTTGTTATTGTTGTTATTGTTGTTATTGTTGTTATTGTTGTTATTGTTGTTATTGTTGTTATTGTTGTTATTGTTGTTATTGTTGTTATTGTTGTTATTGTTGTTATTGTTATCGTCATCGTCATCGTCATCGTCATCGTCATCGTCATCGTCATCGTCATCGTCATCGCCATTGCCATTGTCATTGTCATTGTCATTGTCATTGTCATTGTCATTGTCATTGTCATTGTCATTGTCATTGTCATTGTCATTGTCATTGTCGTTATCGTTATCGTTATCGTTATCGTTATCGTTATCGTTATCGTTATCGTTATCGTTATCGTTATCGTTATCGTTATCGTTATCGTTATCGTTATCGTTATCGTTATTGTTATTGTTATTGTTATTGTTATTGTTATTGTTATTGTTATTGTTATTGTTATTGTTATATATCAAATTCAACCTTTTTCTTTCGTACGATGTACCTCAAGGTGGAAATTTTTTCATGTTTTACAATTCATTGGAAGGAAAAAATTTAATGTAATAATAGAAAGAAATGGTAGGAAAAAACAAAAGCAAAACGTAAAATAGGGATGCTTTGCGAATCTTAGGGCGTCAACAAGTTCCGTGCCCAGCCACTTTTGCCTAACTGAACCCCAGGCCACTTGATATTCAACGCATTAAATAAACATGTCTGCGTGTACCACCGGTGGTACACGCGGTCTGAAGATTAAGTTTGACGTGTGCCGCCGGTGGTACACGTGGTGCGGAACGTGTTAATAATGTTTGAAAACTTACCGGCGAGTAGTGGCATTTTTTCGGGCTGCTCGGTTTCCCTCGATAGATCGTTATTGTTGTCGTTCGAGTGGGGTCTGAGACTGGGAACCGCGACGAGAGCGAGTGAGAGAAGAAGCACCATAAGACAAGTTGCCGGTTGGGCGGTTTTGTTTCCTTTCTGTACGATCGCCTGCAATCGCTTTAGTTGGCCGGCGAGACTTTGATTCTGCGTCTGCAGTGTTTTTATACGTTTGAGCAGCGTCATGTTTTCCTCGGTGCATTGTTTCACGCGATCCTCGAGCCCGTCGACGTACTCCTTTTTTCGCTTGCGCGAGTCTTGAGCCGAAATCTTGTTGCGAATTTTCCGCCTGATCCTCTTGAGTTCCCGTTCTTCGTGCTTTGTTAGAGGATAGTGCGTAGGCAGCGTAATTCCTTCCTTCTGCAGCAAACGTTTCTCCTCCGAATTCAATTTCAAACGGGGATACGAGGATTCCGCCTCGGAAATATCGTCGCTGAAGTGATGACTTCTTCTCTCGCTTCCCGTGTCCTCCTGCTTTATATTCATGTTCACGCTCATCTGTTGAAAAAACCACGGATATTTTTGTTTTTGAGAATTCTCAAAAAAAATTATGTTATATAGCATGCCGCGTTGATTATTTCCCCCGAAAAAATACGTAATCCGGTTGTTTGAGAGATCATTTTAGTGTTCAACTAAGATAACTCAAGTTTCTGTTTAAAATTAATAATTCAGAAAAGCCGAAGGTTATTTATCTGTGTGGTCCTGACGTTATCGATTGATCATAAGTACTCATTTCTCATCAAAATCTCGATTTCGAAATTTATATCTTTTCTAAGATAAGAAGAGTTTTTGAGTCGTTAGTATTAAATTTTGCTCCCAAATCTTCCACGTGATTCCTTATAGCGATGAAGCTGAAGCTGGCAGACGTTTCTGGCAGACGCCGAACGCTAGCGAGCGTGCGGTTTTGGATGGGACTGTCCCCACTAGCGCGCTGCCGTAAGACGCTCGACGCACGGCACTCGAACGTAAAATTTCATTAAAAAATTGATTATTAAAAAAAAAAGTTTCCCTGCTGTACAAGGGGGAGTGTAAGAGATTCCTCAATATGTATAGAATGTTTATATAGGCTCGAGGAATCTTGGTGGGATACGTGCTAATGTTTATCCGAAAAAAGTAAAAAAAATTATAATTTGAATAGATTATTTTCCGGTACGATCTAAGTTCTGCAACGGCAAAAACTCATTGCCACTCGATTCTTCTATGTATAGAGATTATTCACAAAAATAATGAATATTGCCAGAGGCCGCCGGACATTGTTTAAACGAGTTAACAACAATGCAGCTCGCGCACCGCGTAAAGGTAGCTTGAATAATTTTTTTCGGTATGAACTAAGTTCTGCAACGGAAAAAACTCATTGCCACTCGACTCTTCTATGTATAGAGATCATTCACAAAAATAATGAATATTGCCAGAGGCCGCCGGATATTGTTTAAACGAGTTAACAACAATGCCGCTCGCCCGACGCGTAAAGGTAGCTTGAATAATTTTTTTCGGTACGAACTAAGTTCTGCAACGGAAAAAACTCATTGCCACTCGACTCTTCTATGTATGGAGATTATTCACAAAAATTATGAATATCGCCAGAGGCCGCCGGACATTGTTTAAACGAGTTAACAAAAATGCCGCTCGCCCGACGCGTAAAGGTTGCTTGAATAATTTTTTTCGGTACGAACTAAGTTCTGCAACGGAAAAAACTCATTGCCACTCAATTCTTCTATGTATAGAGAGTATTCACAAAAATTATGAATGTCGAACAATATTGAAAAAATTATTCAAGCTACCTTTACGCGGCGCGCGAGCTGCATTATTGTTAACTCGTTTAAACGATGTCCGGCGGCCTCTGGCAATATTCATAATTTTCGTGAATAATCTCTATACATAGAAGAATCGAGTGGCAATGAGTTTTTTCCGTTGCAGAACTTAGTTCGTACGGAAAAAAATTATTCAAGCTACCTTTACGCGGTGCGCGAGCTGCATTGTTATTAACTCGTTTAAACAATGTCCGGCGGCCTCTGGCAATATTCATAATTTTTGTAAATAATCTCTATACATAGAAGAGTCGAGTGGCAATGAGTTTTTTTCGTTGCAGAACCTAGTTCGTACCGAAAAAAATTATTCAAGCTACCTTTACGCTACGCGGCGCGCGAGCTGCATTGTCGTTAACTCGTTTAAACAATGTCCGGCAGCCTCTGGCCATATTCATAATTTTTGTGAATAATCTCTATACATAGAAGAATCGAGTGGCAATGAGTTTTTGCCGTTGCAGAACTTAGTTCGTACCGAAAAAAATTATTCAAGCTACCTTTACGCGGTGCGCGAGCTGCATTGTTGTTAACTCGTTTAAACAATGTCCGGCGGCCTCTGGCAATATTCATATTTTTTGTGAATAATCTCTATACATAGAAGAATCGAGTGGCAATGAGTTTTTTCCGTTGCAGAACTTAGTTCGTACCGAAAAAAATTATTCAAGCTACCTTTACGCTACGCGGCGCGCGAGCTGCATTGTTGTTAACTCGTTTAAACAATGTCCGGCGGCCTCTGGCAATATTCATATTTTTTGTGAATAATCTCTATACATAGAAGAATCGAGTGGCAATAAGTTTTTTCCGTTGCAGAACTTAGTTCGTACCGAAAAAAATTATTCAAGCTACCTTTACGCTACGCGGCGCGCGAGCTGCATTGTTGTTAACTCGTTTAAACAATGTCCGGCGGCCTCTGACAATATTTATAATTTTTGTGAATAATCTCTATACATAGAAGAATCGAGTGGCAATGAATTTTTTCCGTTGCAGAACTTAGTTCGTACCGAAAAAAATTATTTAAACTACCTTTACGCGGTGCGCGAGCTGCATTGTTGTTAACTCGTTTAAACAATGTCTGGCGGCCTCTGGCAATATTCATAATTTTTGTGAATAATTTCTATACATAGAAGAATCGAGTGGCAATGAGTTTTTGCCGTTGCAGAACTTAGTTCGTACCGAAAAAAATTATTCAAGCTACCTTTACGCTACGCGGCGCGCGAGCTGCATTGTTGTTAACTCGTTTAAACAATGTCCGGCGGCCTCTGGCGATATTCATAATTTTTGTGAATAATTTCTATTCATAGAAGAATCGAGTGGCAATGAGTTTTTGCCGTTGCAGAACTTAGATCGTACCGGAAAATAATCTATTCAAATTATAATTTTTTTTACTTTTTTCGGATAAACATTAGCACGTATCCCACCAAGATTCCTCGAGCCTCTATAAACATTCTATACATATTGAGGAATCTCTTACACTACCCCTTGTTCAGCAGGGAAACTTTTTTTTTTAAATAATCAATTTTTTAACGAAATTTTACGTTCGAGTGCCGTGCGTTGAGCGTCTTACGGCAGCGCGCTAGTGGGGACAGTCCCATCCAAAACCGCACGCTCGCTAGCGCTCGGCGTGTGCCAGAAACGTATGCCAGCTTGAGCTTCATCTTATAGCGGTATGCGAGCTTTTTTTCATTGTTTTAATTTCATATCTTTTATAATAGAAAACTGTCGGCAAAAGAGGCCAAAAATGCTACACTTAATTAAAAAATGGCCACCGTGTTAATGATTATCGGACAAAAGAACGTTGTCCATACCATTTTAAAGTTTTTCAGACTGATTAATAATCCGTATTGTTTTTTCTTGTTGTGACAATTTTATCAGATTGGATCAGTCAAGAGAATTTTTGACAAAAATTAAAAACAAAGATTGACATTTTTTGTCCAGGACATCGCTGATTGTCATAAACGCAAAAAATGGAGACTAATCAATCTTATTCAGTAAAATGTAAAAAAATGAAAATCAGAAATGTTCAGAGTCGTCGGAATCAATGAAATAAAAGGTTTTTTTCTGAATTTCGTTTTAGAGAAAAAAAATTACATTAGTGTTTAATTTTCGTTTGTTTCAATATAACTGCAGCATCATAATAAAATCGAATTTTATTTTTTACTCACGGAAATGGCTTTGCTGATGACGTTTCCCTGATTGAGTTTGAAACCTTTGAGATTTCGAGCTTGTGAGGCATTTATGATTTTGATGGTACGAACTTCCTTCATATCTTTGAGACTGACGGGTAGTAATATCGATCTGGGATTGCCGGAACCGACCGGAGTCACGCGAATTAATTGTCGGATATTGCGTTTGCCATTGCACGTGAAGTTTCGTAGGTTGACCGTCGCGTCCGGTCTAAGGTTCTGTAGTTTCGGTGCTGATTCTGCAAACATCATTGAACCATCCATCTGAGTTTTCATGAGTTCAACGTCGACGGGAAATTGCGATCTATCTGTGAAAAGGTGTCATCGTGGTCGCGTAAACTCGTTCGAATCATCAAAGATCATTAAAGGCTTTTCTGTAATTTTCTATCGACTTTTCAAGGAACATTCGATGTCGTTTGTAAAAAAACCTTTATTTGAAATCTATTCATAATTATTTAATTGCATTTTTTTTCGAATTTCAAGGTTAAAAAAATAATCAAATATACCATTTAGAGCATAATACAAAATGACCTAGAGACTGACGAAGATATATTAAAGCTTTGAATGATGTTGGCACGTTCCACAGCTGGCGAATACTCCGCAAGCCCGTTAGATGAGATATAACGGCAGCAATGCGGGGAGTTTTTTTTCAGCATAACACAGCAGTGACGCGTCGCGTCGCCTCTTGGCGACACTTTAGCCGCAACGATCTGCGACGTTCGTTCATCGTGTTTCTATCTTTTTATTTGCGTTTTAATAGAGATTCATGTGTCTCGGATTTAAATAGCAAATGAAAATTCAACATCATCATCATTGTCATTCTGTCGCGGTACAAGAGGGTGTTGTCGTCGATCTTATTGTTTCGCCCGAAGTGAAGCCAAGTGTTTAAAAAGCAGTCAATGAACCTTACCGCGTTCAATAACGGTTCGTTGTTCGATGTTGGGGACAACAGTCGTCTCCTCGGCACCCTCGACGAGATTCGTCTCGATGACGTTGTGCACCAACGACGACGGTTCGAATTCCATTTCCTCGGTAACGTCGGTAACCGGTGACCCCATACTCGAACTCATAACCGATCTTATCGGACTATTGCCGGGACTGTCGACGGAGTGATTTGGACTTCCCAATGGATCGAAATCCATGAAGGTCTGCGGACTGCTGGGGTCGGAATTGCTTATTTCAATCTGATCCTCCTCGATCGGCAACAGTGGGCTCAGCTGTTGTTCGCAGGAGAGACTCAACACGCTCGACAATCCGCTGTCCGATGAGGAGGATGGCATCCCGTCCAAATCGTTTTCGATCAGATTGAACTGATTGTCCAGTTTAAAAATGGAATCTAGTAGATCGTCCGTGTTTGTCGGCCATTCTTCCGTCTGCAATGAGAAGATATTCGTTCAATTACGATGACGGTTTGGTTCGTTATCTCACTTTTGAGTAAATACATTATAGAATCTGGTACTATCAAGGCCACGCGCGGAGGCTGCTTGATTGCATCTCCAATTGAATATCGCATTTCTTTGACCCGGTTTTGAAGGATGTTTCAGCGAATCTTTGTATTTTATTCGTTAGCTTGGTGTTTTTGCAAAGTGGGATAATGTTATCGCTGCATAAATTAATCATTTCTTTTTTTTCTTATTCACTGTCTCTGTGGAGCACTCGCTGTATGTTTACCAGGTAGCCAGGTGATCAGGTTTTTGAACCTGGTAAACATACAGCGAGTGCTCCACACTCCTTAATCGAATATTAATAAAAAAAATTTTTTAAAAAGCTGTTACTTCATGGTGTTTAGGAATCCCATAATATTAAAAATACTGAAAATTCGTTTTTCGTATTCACAATTCGGGAAAATTTTGAAAAATAAAATAACGAGTGTCTTTCCTTGAGAAAAAAAATATTTTTGCATAATTTGAACTAAAACGGACGTTCGACTTGCTCAATGAAATCTACATTAATTTTTTTCTAGAAGGCCATAAAAGGACGCATATTTTCGTTTTTTACAAATGTAAATACGTCAAATCCTGCCAAAGATACAGCCATTTGAATGGAAAAATGTTAAAAAACGGTAATCAACGAGAAAAACGTCAGAAATTTTTTAAATAATTTCGACACTCGTTGAATATGTTTCAATAACGTAACTCGATTTTTCAAAATTATTTGTGGAATTTTTTTTTTTTACTGGCTGAAGTGACATGGATCGCCTCATATATTTCCAAATAACGAAATTTAATTCAACTGATAGAAAAGTTTAGAGGAAAAATTGCAGAAACAATAGAAAATGGGTCTTGTTGTTTTTTTTACAGAAAAACGGTCGACTTATTCGGTTTTACCCCCAAAATGGACTTATATGGTTAGTTTAATCTCCTTTATTTCTTCCAACATTCGGCAACTCGTGTTAAAAAAAAAATGTCGACGATCTGAATTACAAAAATTTGATTTGAAATCATTCCTTGACAAAATCGACTTATTCAGTTTTGCCTTCAAGCCACAAATATTAAATGCTCAAATATGTTCGACCCAATAGTCTCCTACCATTATCGGAAGCGTTCAGTCTCTGACGAGGCACTCTAAACGATAGAATGAGACGACGTAATTTATTACGAAACCAACATAGATAGTGGCACATGGTTTCCCCCGGACCCGGGGTATGGGTAAGTCCGGAAGCTCAATTTTATAAATATGCGTCTCGAAGCACTTGTGGAATACTCGGAGTAAGTTTCGCGACTATCTAGCAAGCTCGAGGGATAACCTGGTTTCTAACAATTACTGAAACTAAATATAGGCAATTGCTTTCAAAGGCCTCACGTAGCAGCGGCGAACTTAGTACCTCGCCAGGGTCTCGCGGCTCATTTGAGTATAGATCGTGGAAAATATTGCACATTTCATCCCCTATTCCTTAAATATATCTTTTTTCCATCGCGCTGGAGATCAAATTTTATAATAAGTTTTTAAATATTTCAACAATCGAAATGAGAATTTCGAAAATTTCAATTTCAAAGCAATAACTTCTTAAAAACTATTTCTTGGGCTCCGGAGTACACGTGTTGTTGAAAATATAGAATGATTTTTGTAGTTTTTTGTGAAACTATGTGATTTTTTTACTATCATACCTTGCTTAAGGAAATTGATTTCGCCTCCTGATTTATTATAAAAGTAATAATAAATTCGCGAATTATTGGTTCGATTTTTCAATATAAATCCATCAATTTAAAATTGACATCGAGTCCATTAGATTTCGAAATTTTCAATTATTATTTTTATTTATTATCAAAAATTTTTAACAATGCCCTGTAAATATTTCTATCGACGAATAATGCTTATTCTTCCAAATAAGGGGTCTACCCTAATCAGACGCGCAAAGAAGGCTATTTTCACGAATTTTTTTGATGGGTTTAAATCATAAATATTGATATATAAAATGTTAGACCTAATAAATACACTTTTAAAATACACAAAAAAAAATTTTTTAATTTATTTTAGTCAGTTTTTGTAGAGTATAATGGGGGGCGGGGCCAAAGAGATGGGCGTGCGCTGTTGATGAAATCTCTGGAATGGATGATCTGAACAAAAAAATGGTTTCAGGTTCAGTAGGTTAATAGCTATAGCGCATATCATACGAATTTTAATTTTTTCAAAAATGACCAAATGTCGGCAATTTTTAATCAAACCACGAAAAAACACGTTTTTTTTCATCGTTTTTTGCAAATAAAATAGTTCAACTCAAAATTCCAACAATCGTATGATATGCGCTATAGCTATAGTCATAAAGAACATGTGGTAACATTTTTGTAAGTATCGGTTCAATAGTTTCGGAGATTTTATCAACAAGCCGTCCAAAAACATCATTTTGAGAAAAACGTGTTTAAAGTTTTTTTTAACAAAAAATCGTAAAAAAAATCTTGCCGACGTCTAATCAGCGATGCCGACACCATACATTATGCCTTCAGTTTCTTCGTGATGCTCGTTTTCATCCAAAATAGCCTGCCTTAAAAAAAAATCGATTTTTCGAAAATTCTAATCCCCACAAAAACACAATGTGTAAAAAAATCGAGACAAGTACATTTACGCGAGCCCGCTCCAACCCGTGCAAAAAGGGGCGAGATCAACTGGAAACATGGAGTGCATGTATTTACAACAAGTACATGTTAATATAGAAAAGAATCATTTAATATAAATCATTCGCATTAAAAAAAATGTATTGTTCAAAATAAAAATTTTAAGAACAAATTTGAACTGTGAAAAATCACAGCAGTACTTGGCGAGTTAAAATGTTACGGATACTAATCAATGATAAAACGTCCTATTGTATTTCATAGAACTATACAAACTATATATTTACATTACTATTTGATAATAAAATGTCTGCCTTTACTTGGTAAATTAACGATGCTCGATCGTTTGAAGTCCGTGAGAGATCGCGCCATTGTCGCTCACTGCGGAGAGAGAGAGAACGACCGAGCGAACGTTCTGCTCGGTCTCAAAAGTTGAATAGTCTCAGGAAATATATTACAACTGATGTAAGTAATCCATTCATATCAAGTCGATACAAATTCCAGTTTTATATCTACATTGCTGTTTAATAATAATGTTTCTGCCTTGACTTTGAAAAAAACTCGCCAAGTACTGCTGTGATTTTTCACAGTACAAATTTGTTCTTAAAATTTCTATTTTGAACAATACTTTTTTTTAATACGAATGATTTATATTAAATAATTCTTTTCTATATTAATATGTACTAGTTGTAAATACATGCGCTCCACGTTTCCAGTTGATCTCGCACCTTTTTGCACGGGTTGGAGCAGGCTCGCGTAAATGTACTTGTTTCGATTTTTTTACACATTGAGTTTTTGTGGGGATTTAACTACTTTTTGCATAGTTAATATATAAACTTCGTAATGTAGGGTTGGGTTGGAGTGTGAAAGATTATTGAGTGTGGACATTACGTTTTAAACTATTTATTTTCTGTAATATCGGGTAACTAGAACCGTCATAAAATTATTTACGATGCTATCCCGCTGGCTCACTGTGTATGATTGTTTACAATGTCATTAGATTGCTGACTACTATAAGTATTTGACACAAATGAGGATTAAATCAAGATCATCGAATTAAGTCATTATTTTTTTATTTTTTGAAATTCTTGCAATGTGTTTTTTTTAAATCTATTTCAAGATAAAAAATCAGAATAGTCCATGGTAAGTTTGCACATTCTTTGGCGCAAACTTTAATCCAAGCGATGCCAAAGTTATTGGAATTTAACCAAGAATTATTGACTTCTATTACTTCGCACAGATTTTTCATCATAGAGAATCATGTAAATCATATTTTTACATTTCAAAAGATTGAATATGTTGTTCGATTTTCAAAAATTCGTTTTATTTCCCATATAAAATTTTGATAATTTTCACATCATTTCCAGAAAGATCATATAACAATCTTTAGCATTTCTTGGCAAGCTTTTGTTTTCAAATTCCATATCATCTGCGATAACCCAAGCAGATTTATCGGACCCTAACATACTTGTATAGTGGCCTTTGTAAACATCTCGACCATGATGAAATATGGCACTCGTAACTTTATATTTTTGACCGCTCACGGTCCCCTACAGCACAAATTATTGCATCAGCATTGCAGCGATGTTTTTAGATTGCAGTTGCAGTAAAATATTCCATCAACGCTGCAGCGACATTTCTAATTTCAAATATTGTAATGTTGCACTGCAACATTGCAACAGCGTTGTAGCGACATTTTTTTCAAAGTATGGTTTCTATTTCAAAAACACACGTTGTGCACCATAGTGCCACAATTTTAGAATTTTCAACAATTTTTTTTTGTTTTCGGATGTCCCCCTCCAGATCCTATAAGCTTCACTCGAATTATATTTCAATTGGACCTTTATTTTTCATAAAAACCGAAAGTATAAATAAAAATGGAACACCCTGTATAACGTGCGCTGATTACGATCAATCCAGGTAAAATGATATCACATAGACTTAGAATTCAAAATATTTAATTTTATTGCTTCTCATACCAATTAATGTCGTAGTAGTATGTCGAAAAATGTCGCTTTTGTTGAGCGTTTCAATTTGCACATTTTTTTTTACCTGAGATATGGGCCATGGGGGTTTGTGGGCCATGTTGCCCCGTCTGCGCGGCAGAACACGAATAGGATATGAATGAAAAAACTGTCGAGATTAATGTTCAATTAATGTCAAACAACGAGATCCTTACTTCTATTTCATTGTGTATGCTTTCATTATTAGCTTAGTTGAAAATAGCACTAGGGTTTCATTATGTCGTGTCGATTAATTGTCAAATTTTTTGGAAAAACATAATTCAGAGGTGTAATCCGTAATTTCGTTATGCGGATGCTACATTCGTATTCACCCCCGCGACGGAAAGAGAGGTTGGGTCGTCGAATAACGCGATTGGCCGCGGCTGAATTGCCAGCGTCGTCCATCTTCTTTGTCCATCACTCCTCTCCTGGCAACTCTCCTCCGCTCTCCCCTTCACTGCCTGTTCATGCCCGTTCAACGATCGTGCGCAATACGTTTGGCGTGTGAAGTGGTTCGAAAAAAATGGAATTAACGTGTTGTATCTCTGAAACGGAGTGCCAACGGAGAAGAAGTTTGCCATCGTCGAATCCGACGATGGATTACAAATTGTTCCGACCCTGTGGCTCGATGAAGATGCGGGGAAAAGCTGGTGGCCGAAGTTCCTAACCTCAAAATGGTCAATTGATAGAGCTATCCATCGTCAACTGCAACCCACAAATGAGCCCGATAATTGGATAAAACTGAATGTAAAACGGATCTTTGGTAAGACAGGTAAGTTTGAGGCAATCTAAATAAAATAAATAAAGAATAAATACTCTATGGTATAATAAAGAAATGTTTCATTAGTCCACGATGAAAAAGTTGTGGACGGACCCGCTTGCCGAACTCTTCAGCTGGGACGGACGAAAGAAAAAAAAGCCTTCAAGTTATCGCGGACGGCCAAAATAATAATAAGTTAGTAATTTCGTTTCATAAGATAATCGTTTGCTACAATTTTTCCGTGATCGTATAACATTTTTTATTTTATATCATTTCAGAAGCCGCACATATCATGTGTGCACCCCACTGCACAGACGCAAGTATAAAAAACGTTACATCGAAATGGTTTGCGCAACCCAAAACACGCCGCATCCGTCAACAAAGCCGAGAATTACAACGTAATGATAACGATAACGTCGATAACTACTCAGATGCTACCGACGATGCCGCTGAATAAAACTTTGTTACGCGTTTATTATGAAAAATAAATATATATATATATTTTCAATCAATTGCTCGTGTTAAATCCTTTGACATATCATAATTTCAAAGGATGGCTACAGTCTGCCTCGGAACAGTCTTCGTCGGAACAGTCTGCCTCGGCATCGTTAGGCAGACTTGAAACACGTCAGACTAGTCTGCCCAACAATACCGATGCAGACTGTTC
This sequence comes from Sussaba pulchella, assembly GCA_963971145.1. Taxonomy (NCBI): domain Eukaryota; kingdom Metazoa; phylum Arthropoda; class Insecta; order Hymenoptera; family Ichneumonidae; genus Sussaba; species Sussaba pulchella. The sequence goes on along the minus strand of CAXAQZ010000618.1, from coordinate 229,234 downwards.
CGGGGAAGACTGTTCCGAGGCAGACTATAATCATCCCTTTTTTTAATATGATCAACTTTTGGAAGCTTGTACGACGTCGCTGGAATATTGGATCAATGCTGTGCAGCATTGCATCAACGTAGCAAGTAACTGGCGATAACTTGCTACAACTTTAACACAATGCTGCTGGTATATCGCGATAACGCTGCAAGTAATATTTCTGCATCGTTGTGCAACATTGCTGTAATGTTCTGAAGCGCGGACATAGAGACATTTTAGTAATGTTCTGGGAATATTTCGAGCAACATTGCAATCTTGCCATGCGATGTAGCTACAACGTTCCTGGAATCTTTCGTGCTGTAGGGGGTAATGATTGCAGTAGGTACACCTTTGATGCCGCAATTCATTTTCGATACTTGTCGAGTATCTGACTTTGCGCTGGCTAATATGAGCTGTACAATGACAATTTTAGTAACTGCTGATACACTATTCTTAGTAACTCTATTTTCGATGCCGCATTGATCACACTATCCTTTTATTGGGTTCCATGGTGGCATGATATGATCAATTATCTCCTGTGAGGTTACACTTCTTGTTGTTGTTTGTGGTATCGTTACAAGCAGTATATTATTCGGCTGTTCTTCAATCGTTGACATGTATTGATATCCTCGACATAGTACCTTCGTTGTTAATTTGTGTTCAACTAAATTTAAAATCACACTCGATTTTGCACATGAGGCCATAAGAAGTTCTAGTACATGCTGTTGTTTCTTTTCGATGAACTGCGCACCCACAAACTCCCTTACGGCGTCTAAATCAAGGGCGTCAGGTCGTCTCATACATTTACGAAAAATATCTACTAATGCTTTTTCTTGATCTCGAGTACCATTACCATTTAAAAGTCCTTCTCTGATAGCTTGACAGTTCAATACACATTGCATAGCGGCATTGGCATCACACGGCATACCTTCGATATTAAGGAATCCATTGACATGCCATGCTTTCACAGTCTCCATAGAATTTTTCCGTGGCTGCTGACATTTCACTACTTCCTTATGAATTGCCCAAGCAAAATCTGGAACTTTCGATCCACGTTGATCTGAAACTGTGATTTGCGCGAGGTCTAGGCGATAAAGTCGCTTCAAGCGATTATATTCTGAAACCGATCCTTCGCTAGCATTCACAGAATAGGGGTCATAATTTATTAGGTGCAACCACTCGAGAAAAGTGACGCGTGAGAGGGCAACGCAGACTTGACCGCAAGTAAATATCGGATTTCCAGCATCAATCACAACATTAGTGAAGCTCAATCCTTGGCTCTTATAGATTGTAATGCCATAGCTTAAAGACAAGGGAAACTGGTTACCAATAACATTGGCCGCATCCAAGATTTGGAATTCCACTCGTACATTTTTAATCTCATATTCGTATTCCGTCGGTAAAACAATTTTGACCTTATCTACGTCATCTTACCAAGTGCTTTAGAAACTGAGATTACCTTACGATAGTACCGTTAACAAGCCCTAATGTAACATCAATATTGCGCCTCAGCAGGACCCTGGCTCCCATCTTAATTGTTTTCATTCTTGCGAGACCAGCCGTACAAGAGCTATCTTCGTCATTGCGGACTAACATCTTCTGAGCCTTCTTCTTGTTGAATGGAGCACAATCTATGAAATCACGAGCAATCAATTCGATCTCTTTTGAAGATAGACGATCTGTCATACTTTCATTTAAAACATCGCACAAGTGACGCGTAGGCAGTAGACAAACAGTATCACGTGGTAGTTTGAGATATAATCACATATCTCTCGTATTCTGTGATCAAATTTGGTCGCAGAAAAATTGATTTTTTTTGGTTCTAGAACTTTCGCGTCAGCGGAAATGACAACTCCTAAGCCGATTCTAGATAGCATTTCTCGTTAGTTTACTATAATTAAATAAGCTTTCCTAAATATCAGGGTGTAAAAAAGATTAAATACAAAATTTGATTTTTCCCAAATTTTCTATCTTGGCTTCGACATATTACTGGAGTCAGTATAAAATGTTCAGGATTTCGAAATTCCTCACGCCTAACCCCTGGAACTTTGCCTAAAATTGGAGCCCAAAAAGCATAGAAAATCTCCACAAGTTCTTGAGTTACCATGAATATTGTGCAGGCATGCAGGCTGAATCGTGTCGTGCCATCGACGGTGTCGCTCCCTCGTTTTTTTGCGGAGACAGGGTCCATTGGATGATAAGTGCAACGGGCGCTTGTAATGAACCTTCCTTATTGCCCATGCTTCAAACTTGATCTGCGATGTATGATATTGTGCCTCGCATCTTATTCGCAGGATAGAATTCAAGTTATAAAGATGGAAGACCTTTAATCAATCATTTGTGTCACTTGCGTATCATTCAATGAATGGAATTTCAAATGTATAGCTGCGTAAAACTTTATTTTCCATGCATGATTTTTTTTCATGAGTAATGGATTGAGTAGGACGTTGAGTGGTATGTTTTGTATGGCCCGCAGCTGACTTGTATTGGACCATCTTCGAAAGCGTACAATTCAAGCTCGACATACAGATAAAAAATTTCCAATTAATGATTTGGGTCGCTTGTGTCTCATTCGATGAACTGAATTCCAATTTGATATCTGCGTAAGACCTTATTTTCCATGCATGCACCTCGATATACCAATTAACAATAGATTTATGTGAATAAAGAATTTTTTCCCTGCTTGAGGGACAACTCGAAATAATAATGACTGAATTAGTCTGAAAATCCCAAGTTTTTAAAATGCCACTCATTAAAACTCACTTCGTTCGCGTCAAACCGCATTTACGCACTTTGTGACATAAAAATTCGTAAAATGATCGTACGAAAAAAGTTTTCTGGGCTCGTGTGATTGCATCACTCGCCTTCGGCTCGTCCTGCAAACTCACGCTTGTCAGAAATTTTTTTTTCGTACTAGTGTTATAATGTACTATTTCCTACATATACAATTTTTTTTCCACAAACTTATGATGCAAATAGGACTGCCTTTCAATGGGTAAAATACTGTAACGGACGAAGCGGCTAAAAACAGGTAGTCCATTTCAATTAATTTGCCGTCTCGTATAAGAGAAGAGGGGTGGGGAGCGTAAGGGTTGTGATAACGCCTTGTGAAAAATTGCACACGTAGATATACCAATTAAGAGTAGATTTATGTAAGAATTTTTTCCCTGCTCAGGAACAACTCGAAAAAATAATTACTGAAATAGTCTGAAAATCCCAAGTGACTAAAATTGGAAGCAAAACGAGCTTACAGGCACGTCTTCGCATTGAACCACAGGGCTGGGGTTTTGCACACATTTTTTTAAATTTATTTCGAATCTACCTGGGGGGTGCACTTGTCGAAATTCAACAACACCCCAAATAAGGTCCACCCTAATCTTCAATATATGATTTTGCATCTTGTGTCCTATTCAATTCCGTGTCTTGCACCTTATTCGCAGAATAGAATTCAAGTTAGAAAGATGAAAGACCTTCAATCAATGACTTGTGTCGCTTCCGTATTATTCGATGAATGGCATTTCAATTTGATACCTGCGTAAGACTTTATTTTCCATGCATGATTTTTTTTATAAGTAATGGAATGAGTAGGACGTTAAGCGGTTTGGAAGTTTTTTTTTCTACGCCGTTGATGAATTGAAATTCAGTCGCTTACCTGTGACGAAGGCCTTTTGTGCAATATTATATTGTACCTTGCACTACATTCGATGAATGAAATTTCAATTGTGCCCATGCGTTGAACTGTTTACAATATATGATCTTGCGTCTCATTCAATTTTGTGTTGAGAATCTTATTTGAAAAATAGAATCCATGTTATAAGTATGAAAGACCTCCAACCAATGATTTGTGTCGCTTGCATATGATTCGATGAATGGAATTCTAATTTGATACCTGCGTAAGACTTTGTTTCCATGCATGATTTTTCTTCTCCATGAGTAATGGAATGAGTAGGACGTTAAGCGGTTTGGGAGTTTATTTTGGCTACGCCATTAATGAATAGAGATTCAGCCGCTTACCTGTGCCGAAGACCTTTTATGAGATATTATGTTGTACTTTACGTCACATTCGATGAATGGGATTTCAATTGTGCCCATACGTTACACTATCTACAATATATGATTTGTATCTTGTGTAGTATTCAATTCTGTGTCTTGCATCACATTTGTAGAATATAATTCAAGTTAGAAATATAAAAGACCTTTAATCAATGATTTGCGTCGCTTGCGTATCATTCGATAAATGGAATTCAATTTGTTACCTGCGTTGAATTCATTTCCGATCAATGATTTTGTTGCCTCACGTACTTTCCGATGACTGAAATAACTTTATATTACAACTTTAGTTATAATATGATTTGTGATGCGCAGTGCTATCAGATGAATACAGTTTAATATTTATGCCAATTCTATAGTTGATTTGACATATAATTTCATTTTCGGTTACATACTTTAACGATTGGAAATTATTAGAGGTTCCTTAAGAATACACTGATCACAGATCCATTCAATTTCATTCTGCTTTTTATTAATTCACTAGACATAAATACTCGTCCACCTCGAGCTACATTATCGAAGAAACTTCTCACTTATCGATATAGAAAAAAAAATTATATTATCATTTGTATTCATTTTATTTTTTTATGCTTATATTGTTAATTATAATGCGTCCATCATTTGTGATAGCCTTTTCTTCTTGGTTATTAACTGGTTAACGACAATGAACTGTCAGATTCACTTGACGTTATTTCAGTACGTATTTACTATCTCTATCTTCATGTCACAGCTGGTTTCGTATTGAAGGTTGACTGATCATCAGTGACCGTCATCACTAGTGGTGGTCAATAATACGGTAGAAAAATCGCGTCTGATCTGACAAGCTGGCTGACGCTATGACTACTGAAAAGTGTGCGACAGCTCTGAAATAGATTTTGGTAAAAAACGTCGGAAACACGATTTTAATCATGAACATAATTAGATATCTCCCGCATAAAAGCACCTACAGCATTGGTGTTGGTCCCAATCGGAATATAATTTTTGTTCGCTTTTAACTACAATTAAACATTTAGGAATAGGGCTCTGAATTCTACAGAATAGTACAAAGTTGGGTTAATGTTCAACAAGTTTGGAGAATAAGATACTGCAGTCGCATCTCGAGAGGCGGTCGGTATGGTAGAAACCGGTATGGTGGTAAATGTACTTGTCTCGAGACGCTACCGCGTCTCTTGATTAGGGTAGACCTCATTATGTTTGGAGCGAGAAAGGAAAATGAAGGATAACAACTACAAGTATCGAGGTGGTGCGTTTATGATTCGCAGTATGGTCTTTAAAAAAACGCAACATAAACGTTGAGATTGGAGATTAAGGATAACGCTTAAAATATTTATCGGACAAATACTATTCTGATCAATTGGCGAAGCGTGCGTCCAGGATCGAGGAAAAAGAGATGAAGATAACTGCCAGAAAACCACTGCAGTAGAATTCTTTCGCACTGACGTAACGCGAGAAAAGAAGGCGAGAAGCGAAATAGGACTTGACGAACTGCCTTCGACGATTTACACAATATTCGCTCGCTCTCTCTAACTCTCTCTCTCTCTCTAACTCTCTCTCTCTCTCTCTCTCTAACTCTCTCTCTCTCTCTCTAACTCTCTTTCTCTCTCTCTCTAACTCTCTCTCTCTCTCTAACTCTCTCTCTCTCTAACTCTCTCTCTCTCTCTAACTCTCTCTCTCTCTCTAACTCTCTCTCTCTCTAACTCTCTCTCTCTCTCTAACTCTCTCTCTCTCTCTAACTCTCTCTCTCTCTAACTCTCTCTCTCTCTCTCTCTCTAACTCTCTTCTCT
>CAXAQZ010000618.1:168182-223182 GCA_963971145.1 Sussaba pulchella | reverse complement strand
GGTCGGGTCCAAAGTGGCCGGTTTCACGTGGACACCCTCATATATATGTATTTTTGAGCTGATTGTGGCTGCGTTGCCTTTGCAGCAGGTTCTACGCAGGATGCTACTACAGCATGGGGTGTCTTACGGTGGAAGAACCTTTTTTTTACGTTGAAAGTCAGAGTCCGTTGGAGATTTATACTGGACCCTTCAAAATGTTGGAATGCCAGAGGGGAGGGGGAGCGGGGGGTCGTTAAGGGCGTCGGGCGAGAAACCTGTTCCATAGATGCAACATACCTGGCCCTAGAATACTGAAGTTTAACGGCCCATCCTATCACAATACAAACATTTCACATTGACACGGTTCGAATTTTTGGGCGTCGATTTTAATGCTTTACTTTGACTGACTCCGGCGCAGGTGTCTCATAACACCCTAGATTCGTATACCCGACGCACATAATATTATAATAGTACATTGTGTAACTCGGAGGGAAAGTGGCCGTTTTTAGCCGAGCGCGATGTTCTCGGAACGAGTCGCAGCCGAGCGCGCGAGGCGGAGACGAGTGCCGAATAAAATAAATTTAAAAAATTTTAAAAAACTCCCGGCTGGAGTAAAAATCGAATACAAAAAAAATTAGAACGATAAAAAAGTAATCTGATAGAAAGCATGAATGAAATTCATGAATCTAAAAAGAATACAACAAATTAATAAATTTAAAATGGAAAAAACAAATTAGTGAAATTAAAAGAATGAAATAAATAAATAAATTCAAAAAGGATGAAATAATTCAAGAAGTCATCTTAGTTTATTCGTAGTTTGAATTATGATCGTTCGTTTGTATGAGTTCAATTTTTTGAATCGTGGTAATTTTCTCACTGCCCTCAATGCAGTCGGGAGACGTCATTCATTAAACATAAGTCGGGAGACGTTTTCTTTCGTATCGTCGAACATCTAAATCCAGATCGTCTTCATGTTGAATTATCTAATGGCGTCTTCTTTGCACTGTCAAACATCTATATCCTATATCATATTTATGGTTAATGAATGACGTCTCCCGACCGAATTGAGGGCAGTGAGAAAATTACCACGATTCAAAAAATTGAACTCATACAAACGAACGATCATAATTCAAACTACGAATAAACTAAGATGACTTCTTGAATTATTTCATCCTTTTTGAATTTATTCATTTATTTCATTCTTTTAATTTCACTAATTTGTTTTTTCCATTTTAAATTTATTAATTTGTTGTATTTTTTTTAGATTCATGAATTTTATTCATGCTTTCTATCAGATTACTTTTTTTTCGTTCTAATTTTTTTTGTGTTCGATTTTTACTCCAGCCGGGAGTTTTTTAAAATTTTTTAAATTTATTTTATTTCATACTTTTTAAAGATAATTTGATATAATTTTCTCCACGTCCGCCAATGATTGGAATCATTTAGCTAGAACAAGACGTCCACGTCACAAAACAATTTTTCCTACTAGTGCCATAATGTACTATTGTTTATCGATTCAATATCGTAAAACGTGACCACTGTATAGAAATTTGATGAGACAAGACTTTAAAAGTATCGACTAGCTGCGGCACATGCTGGTTGTCCTTGGGCGCAGTTGAGTACAGTCTCAGCGAAATGTCAGCGCATCATGTGATTGTTCAGCGCGGCTCAATGTAGCCATGACAAATTGTCAGCCCATCGTGGAGTCTTGAGGGCGGCTTAATAGAGCCTTGACCAAATCTCAGTGCATTATGGAGATTTTAAGCGCGGCTCTATGTAGCCTAGACCAAATGTCTGCGCATTGTACAGTTTTCAAGCGCGGCTCGACGTAGCCTTGACCAGATGTCAGCGCATTCCGCTCGTCCTTCCCAGTCATTATAGGTTTGGAATATGTCTTAAGCGAGTGAACATTGAATGAATGCTGCTTCGAAAAGGACCTGACTCATATAGGAAAAACAATGAAAATAAATAGACATATTGTGCATTCTGACAAATCGCTGTGTCTAAAGTTTTGTCGGTTGGAGGATAAAGTAAAAAATTGAATCCGACAACAATTTCTTTCTTTCGAATTGCCAATTCCACCGAGGTAAACAATATCACTGGGCATAACCACATCGTCTAGCTAAACATCCATATTCACGTTTTTCACAATCCTGATAACATTATCATACGTTGAATAAAAAAGAATGAGCTCATTAAACAATATCGTTCGTACGTGACATCAGTTAATGACCATAAATAAAACAATATCACCGGGCATAACCACGTCATCCGACCTAACCTCCACATTCACATACATCTTAATTTCACGCCCGAATACAAGTATCCAGAATTATTCATTCGACGTGCTTGATAAAATCGTCAGTAGATCAATCCTGCTAACTAACTAATTATTGAACGTTAAATGAAAAATGCACTCTTTAAAAAAATATCGTTTATACATGAAATCAATTGATAAAAAATTTTCACTCTGAATCACTCGAGAAAAAAAAAAAATTTCCGTTGAAAGTTCTGTTTCGAGGTTAAAACGATCGACCAATCACGCTGTCTCTCTCGCACTCAGCGATATCGTCCAGAGCCTTGATGCAAGGCACACGGATACGTTCCACTACACTTACACACGCGCTGTCACAGCAGATGATGCCGTGAAGTCTGCGATTCATGCAGTCGAACCCATCAAAATTGCGATTTGAGAAAAGCGTTCGAAAACGTTCAAATTTCTACATTTAATATCTCCGCGAGTTGAGATCTGATCGTAAATATTATGGAAGCTAAACCCTCTCTGTGACTTCCGACACCGATGTACATCAATTTGTAAGAAGAAAATCAGCCGTTTGGCCGGTAAATCATTTCCAACGAAACGCCAATTCACGTTGCTCACGACGAAACACATAACTCCCGTTTTCAGCCGGGAGTTAAAAAGCGCGCGAAGCTTTAAACGGTCTTCCTCCACGTTGCACACGATACTTTATATAACAAACCCGTGTTTTCCGAGTCGCATGCAACGTAATGTGTATACTGCCCGGGGTGAAGCGGCGCAGTCCGGGTGGGGTCGAGGCGTGAAGCCCCAGTGGGGTCCAGGGGCAAAGCCCCGGTGGGGGGTTGGGGGGGGGGGGGGCGAAGCCTCCCCACTGAAGAATAAACGAATTTCAATGAAATAAATACACGCACTGTCGAGTCGGTTGTTCGATGTTCAATGATAAAAAGGTCATGGTACCACGTGGCGATGACAGGAACGGAAGCTTATGTTTTTGGCTGCGGCGCCGCACATGCCAGCTGCCGGTGGCGCTGCCGGTGGCGCTGCCGGTCCGTTCGAGTTCGGTCTCGTGTTTGCGGGTCTATTCGTGACATAATGGTGTCGAAAAAAATCTTGCTGTCCGCTCAACAGCGATGAGTCATGGATTTTGCAGTACTAGTACTAAAAAGGGGAGTTTTTTGTACTGTTTACGATATCGACAGTCGATGGTCACGCAAACGCCTACCTTAGCTCCCAAGAACACCCCCCAAAAAGTGAGGAAAACACGGCTGCGTTATATAAAATCTTATATGTATTTATATTCAGTAAAAAATATTTTCCAAAAAAAATTGAACATAACTTTTTCCTAGTTCTTTATTATATAAAATTTTTCGGTTCAGCAACGGTGTCTCGTCCATTTTTACTCGAATAATAACTTAGTAATCTAAATAAGCTTAATAACTAAAATAATATTATAAAATCTTATAATATGCGTATCCCAACAAAAAACCCAATGGGTAAAAAAATTGAGACAAGTACATTTACGCGAGCGCGCTCCAACACGTGCAAAAAGATGTGAGATCAACTGGTAACATTGAACGCATGTATTTGCATCAAGTACATATTGCTTTGAAAAATGATTTTTAAATTTATAAATTCGAATTTTTTTAAAAATCACAGCAGTACTTGGTGAGTTAATATGTTACAGCTACTATTCAATGATAGAAGATGTAACTTTATTTCGTAACAATAGACAGACTATATCTTTACATTATTATTGAATAATTAAGTGTCTATCTTGACTTTGAAAAAAACTCGCCAAGTACTGCTGTGATTTTCAAAAAAATTCGAATTTATCAATTTAAAAATCATTTTTCAAAGCAATATGTACTTTGTGATGTGAAGTTAGCAGATCATTTTTAGCAGATCAAAAAAGAATTGGAGTTCTTTTGGCATGCAGCCGAGTTCTACAGTTCCTGATCGTTTTTGACAATAGTTCTGTTGATTAAGGCCCGAAACTGAGAATTTTCAAAATGATCTGCTAACTTCCACGAACTTAGCAGATCATTTTTTTAAAACTATTAAATTTTGAAGATATCAACAAGCCTGAGAGTTCTATATAAGAACCAACAATAGTTCTGCGCAAATAATATTGATCATAAATTATTTATGCATTTCTTTTACTTGTGAAACTCTATCGAATAACTGTTATCAAAATAAATTCGCATATAACTCGAAAAATCGTGGTATGTTGAGGGTTAGAAAAGAGTTCTGGACTTCTTAGCGGTTCTACGCAATAGTTTTGATTGTTTTTCAACACATTCCACGGAGTTCCGGGCTCCGAACACTTTTTATTGATTATCATAAATCTTTATTAGCAAATCGATCGGAAAAATCGTGATCTGCTGATATTTAAAAAAAAATTTCGGGCTTCTATTCGGTTTTACGTGATAGTTCTGAGTGTGTTCTAACACATTCTACGGAGTTCCGGGCTCCGAACTCTGTTAATTAATTATCAAAAATCGTTATCGGCTAATCGATCGAAAGATCGTGATCTGCTGATATTTAAAAGAGAGTTCCGGGCTTCTAATCGGTGTTACTTGATAGTTCGAAGTGTGTTTCGACACGTTCGACAGAGTTCCGGGCTGCGAACTTTTCCAATTAATTATCAAGAATCTTTATCAACAAATCGATCGGAAAATCGTGATCTGATATTTAAAAAAAAGTTCTGGGCTTCTATTCGGTCTTACGCGATAGTTCTGAGTGTGTTCTGACACATTCTACAGAGTTCCGGGCTCCGAACTCTTTTAATTAATTATCGAAAATCTTTATCAGCAAATCGATCGAAAAATCGTGATCTGCTGATATTTAAATAAAAGTTCCGGGCTTCTAATCGGTTTTACGTGATGGTTCTGAGTGTGTTCTAACACATTCCACAGAGTTCCGGGCTGCTAACTTTTTTAATTAATTATCGAAAATCTTTATCAGCAAATCGATCGAAAAATCGTGATCTGCTGATATTTAAAAGAGGGTTCCGGGCTTCTATTCAGTGTGACTCGATGATTCTAAGTGTGTTGCAACACATTGTACGGAGTTCCGGTCTGAACACTTCTTGAATTAATTATCAAAAATCTTTATCATTAAATTGATCGGAAAATCGTGATTTGCTGATATTTAGAAGAGAGTTCCGGGCTTCTAATTGGTTCTACAAGATAGTTCTGATTGTGTTTCAACGAATTTCACCTAGATCCTAGCTCCAAACACTTTTTATTAATTATCAAAAAGCTTTATTAGCAAATCGATCGAAAAATCGTGATCTGCTGATATTTAGAAGAGAGTTCCGGGCTTCTAATCGGTTTTACGTGATGGTTCTGAGTGTGTTCTAACACATTCCACAGAGTTCCGGGCTGCTAACTTTTTTAATTAATTATCGAAAATCTTTATCAGCAAATCGATCGAAAAATCGTGATCTGCTGATATTTAAAAGAGGGTTCCGGGCTTCTATTCAGTGTGACTCGATGATTCTAAGTGTGTTGCAACACATTGTACGGAGTTCCGGTCTGAACACTTCTTGAATTAATTATCAAAAATCTTTATCATTAAATTGATCGGAAAATCGTGATTTGCTGATATTTAGAAGAGAGTTCCGGGCTTCTAATTGGTTCTACAAGATAGTTCTGATTGTGTTTCAACGAATTTCACCTAGATCCTAGCTCCAAACACTTTTTATTAATTATCAAAAAGCTTTATTAGCAAATCGATCGAAAAATCGTGATCTGCTGATATTTAGAAGAGAGTTCCGGGCTTCTTTTCGGTTTTCCTCAATATTTCTGAGTGTGTTCTAACACATTCTACGGAGTTCTGGGCTGCGAACTTTTTAAATTAATTATCAAAAATCTTTATTGGCAAATCGATCGGAAAATCGTGATCTGCTGATATTTGAAAAAAAGTTCCGGGCTTCTATTCGGTTTTACGCGATAGTTCTGAGTGTGTTTCAACACATTCTATGGGGTTCCGGGCTCCGAACACTTTATATTAATCATCAAAAATCTCTTGATGTGTGCAACCTTTCGAAGCTTGTTCTACGACGCTATTGTGAACATTATATGTCGCTAGATTGCGAATTCTGCTGTGTTTTAAATTATAGCTAATAAAAATATCGAACTGATTCGATGTTTACCAGGTTTCGCTGAACTTAGATCCTAATTTCTAGATGTGTGGAAATTTTTGTTGTTGTAATAACTCTTCTAGATCAGCAAGGTATGAAATTCGCTTCTGTTGTTTATACCGTATACATGAGTAAATGCGGATGTATTACCGTGCATGCGTTTACGGTTTCTGGAGCTTTCAGCATATCGTCATACCTGTACCAGTAAACCCCATTAAGTGCATAAGCGACGTAATGTTGATTATCTTCATTTGTGGAATTCAAAAAATCGACGACTCCTGTTAAGAAATAACATTTGTCTTTAATCTCCAGCGATTTCGGGATGGTCTCGAGCGAGTGCACGACATCGACAGTTTTCGGCACTTTTTCGTCCATGCTCTTATAATTCGTGTCCGTAATGATGCTCGTATCTATAAGTACGTGCGCACCAAACACCTCGACGGATTCCACCGTCCGCTTGCACTTACAACACGTTCTCTTAATTTTCATGCAGTCATTAACTGCAGATTGTAAATTGTTAAAGCCAGTATTTAGCAGAATGTCGACATTCACATGCACAAATGTCTGATCATTGGAATTACGATATCCGCAAGAACATTTGATTTCAAACGAGTAACTCGGTTCTCCCGCGAACATATACTGGGCCAGATGGGCAGCGTTGCATTTAGCGTCCAATCGTTTGAGAGACGGAGTGTACGACTTGATGGATTGTCGGTACAGCGAGTTCTTGAGACTTAACAACAGCTTTCCTCTTTCCAGATAATGCCGAGGTCCTATTTTCTTTTCTTCAATAACATTTTGCGCCAGCTGTATCATCGGGCTGGCAGATAATTTCATGCAGTCTCGATACTGTTTGTTTGATGCAAGTCCGCTCATTGTTAGTTGAAACGTCGAGTCGAAGGCGCAAGTATTTGAGAAATTCCATTGAAAACCTCCTATTCGTGCCGGATTATCGCCGCTTTCATTTTTAAAAACCGGTAGTCGACCAATCTCCGATTCCCGAATATAGTCCCAGTCCGGGACATCGTCTAAGTACGATGGATTCCGTCTCTTACGTTTCGTCGCTCTTTCATTCGCAAAATCGTCATTTTTCTTTTCGTTCGGACATAAACCACCCCAGTTTTCTTGAATGACCCAATCATTATTAGCTGGTATTGCACAGTTATTAAGATGGAGAAAGGTGTCATTCTTTGGCACTTCTTGGATATCGCTAGTCGCGGATAGTCGACTAATTGCAGCGTCTTTTTCGGGAGTGCTACAGAAGTTTGCGCCGACAGAGTTGAATAAACATTCCGTGTTTGTTGAAATTTCAACTTCTATTTTAGAGTCGCTTATCGACATTACTTCTGCGCTTTTCTCAGAGTCCTCTATGCTCATGTTACCATCTCGATTCGCAGTCTGTTCGTCAGATTTCAGCTCGACGTCTGATTCCTGCGATGCCAGAGTAATCTTTTCGTCTAGTTTGGCTAAATGCTCGATTACAAACCGGTCTCGACGCATAGGCAGGTCCCCTTTAAACATGCGATTCTTTATATCGCCAAATTCGGACTCAACGGAAGCCGATGTTTCGATTTCCAAACCCCTACCGAATGTATTTCGCATTACGCCGGTCCATATGGCCACGTAAGGAAGCAAATATCGCTTCAGTCTTTCAGCGAACTGAAGGTTGTAGTAGGCGCTTATGGTAGCGGACTCGCAGACAGACTGGTCCGCTTCATTCTTCGCTTTTTCGAAAATATCGTTAATCCAACTCTTCCAATCTGAGTTGGACTTCTCGATTTCTTCGGGAACTTCCTCCCTTTCCCGCATAGCCTTTTCGACCTCGATGTCTACGTCTTTTTTACCAGTGAGACCCTGGGCATCGCCGTTTTCGTCGTTCATATCGTTGCCCTCGGCATTCGGCTCCTGATCTTTCATATCGATTAGCTTCATCGATACGCCTTTTATGCGATCATTCAGGAACTTCAGTCGTTCCTGAGAGGTAGAGCTTCTTCATCCGCCGTATACCCAATATATCTACTAAACGCGAGGCAGATAATCGATTCGATGAATTTAGTCAAATCTTCGATATCTGCGATTCTATACGCTTTAGCAATGCATCGGAGATAGAATCGACGCACCTGACGATCTTTGTCGAGACAATGCCAACGGGAAACCGTAGCTATTAAATGACTTACGTCCAATCGGAGGTAAGTCATTGGCAAAGTCGCCGGCTTCTTCATCATAGCATCCCAACACCGTTGCAAATACTCCTGAAAACTTTCACATTTGCCAAATATCTCGACCACAGCTATCATCAGCGCCCATCCTAAATCGGTGACGATGACCTTCGGGATTTGAGCATTCGTGGCAAGGATAAGGCGCAAGAAATGTGCGATGCTCAGCGCACGGTCATCGGCCGACACCATTTGGAACGTAGGAACGCTACCATCTTTTGTTACGAGCATGCATTGGTAACGGAAAATATGAGGCTCGTGCCTCGTATGCCGTTTAGCGATTCCGCCGGTTGCATCGATAGTCAGGAAAGCACTCCTGTCTTTACGGCAACGCGATACATAAATCTGCCGTTGTTCTCTCGACCAATAAACACAACAGAACTTCAATAGGGCTATAAAATGGATCTGTCCGAAGTGTTTACCGCATTTCGCCTTTTGCTCCAAGTTTAACGCAGGATTTTTGAACTTGAAGCCGTGCTTTTCAGTGAGACGCTGCTGTTTTGTTTAACGGAGTACCGCGGTACTTGGCAGAATTGGTGGAATTTGGCCTCCGAAAATTTTCAAGCGGCGTGCCTCTTCGCGTTGGAAAATTACTGCCGCTTTACGCCCGTCTATCATTTTGTCGGCTGCTGCACGACGTCGTTTTCCACGCAACTGCCTCCGTTTCTTTTTAGTATGTGCCCGAGGTTTGATGTTAGCGATTTTGCATCTAACAATAAAGCCAACATCATCGGTCGGTTCTTTCAGCATAGTTCCGCGAATTTTCGAACCGCATTCTACACAACTCCCTTCGATTGTTAAAAAGTATTGTGCGTTATTTCGTCGATAAACATTGTTATTTTTGAAGGAGAAGACGCAATCTATTTGGTGCTGGACCCATATTGCTTCAGCAATAACGTCAGACCACCCTGCGCGTAATCGCCGGTATACCCGCGTGCCGTACGTCTTTTCCTCGGGTCGAATCGTACTCCATTTATCCGAAGATATGACGAGATTTATATCGAGCGATAAAAAAGAGTTTGAATCGTCGATGTTATAATTGTCGCTACGCTCACTTACTTCGATCGTGAAATCACCGTCATCGATGCAACGCGAAACATCTTTTTCTTTTATATTCATAGCCGCCAAAAGCTGGGTTTTCAAACCATTCCGATAGTTATTAATAATTGTGTGAACGTATTTCATTGTGATTTCATACCCCTTCACAAGCATTCGGCTCGAAATAGTTTTATAAACATCGTTCGACGGCGGATGTACTCGGCCTTCTGCATCGAGAGGGCAGCAATCAGGATTTGATAAAATTTGCTGCAAAGCAATTTTATCGTATGGTTTCTTTTTCTCTTTTTTTTTGAGGCATTCTCAAATATAGCTGATATGAGCCGTTATACAAGAAGACCTGCAACGAAGGAAACGAGGGGGGAAACGAGGGTATGGAACGAGGGCAAACGACTGTAACGGGGGAGAGAACATGCGCTGTCGATAGTTGGTATCAGAGTGCTAGCGCTGTACGACGTTACCTCTGCAGAAAGGGACGAGAGAGTGTGTGCTTTTAAGAAGAAGAGCCGTAGAGCGGCCCATTAGACTCTCCCCACCAGTTCCAGCGCATGCGCCGTTGCGACGAGATATAGTAGGGGTAGTCAGGCCTGTCTTTAGCTGGGGAGAAGGGGACAGAGAGCTCGTGCCGCTGAGGCGTAGAGTGACGCGTTCCCCTTCTCTCCAGCTGACGACAGGCCTGGCTACCCCCACTATATCTCGTCGCAACGCGCATGCGCTGGAATTGGTGGGGAGAGTCTAATGGGCCGCTCTACGGCTCAACTCCTCGAGGGCACGGGCTCTCTACTCCCTTTCTGCAGAGGTAAAGTTATATAGCGCTAGAATTCTGGTACCGACGATCGACAGCGCATGTTTTCTCCCTCGTTGCAGACTTTCACCCTTGTTGCAGACTTTTCCGTCGTTACTGGTCGTAATGTACGACGGCTAATATTAGCAATATCCGAGAATGTCTCAGCAAAATTGAGAGAAAAAGAAATCTTACGACAAAATTACTTTGCAGCAAATGTTATGAGATCCTGATTGCTGCCCTCTCCATGCAGAAGGCCGAGTATATCCGCCATCGAACGATGTATAAAAAACTATTTCGAGCCTTATGCTTGAGAAACGGTACGAAATCACTGCGGAACACGAGCACGCAATAATTAACAACGATCGCAATGGGTTTAAAACCCATCTTTTGGCAGCTCTGAACATGAAAGAAAAAGATTCATTGCGTTGCATTGATGACGGTGATTTCACTATCGAAGTATATGAGTGTAACGACAATAAAGACATCGACGATTCAAGCTCTTTTCTATCGATTGATATAAATCTCGTCATATCTTCGGACAAATAGAATACGATTCGACCCGAGGAAAAAACGTACGGCACACGGGTCTACCGGCGATTACGCTCAGGGTGGTCTGACGTTATTACTGAAGCAATATGGGTCCAGAACTGAATAGATTGCGTCGTTGCCTTCAAAAACAACACCGTTTATCGAAGCAAAAACGCACAGTACTTTTCAACAATTAAAGGGAGTTGTAGAGAATGCGCTTCGAAAATCTGTGGAACCGTGCTGGAAGAACCGACCGATGATGTCGATGTTATTGTTAGATGCAAAATCGCTAACATCAAACCTCGGGCACATTCTCAAAGGAAACGAAGGCAGTTGCGTGGGAAACGATGTCGTGCAGCAGCCGATAAAATGATAAACGGGCGTGAAGCAGCAGTAATTTTTCAACGCAAAGAAGCACGCCGTTTTTAAAGATTTGGAGGCAAGAAAAATACACCAATTGTCACAAGTACCGCGGTACTACGTAAAATAATAGAGCAGCGTCTCACGGAAAAGCACGGATTCAAGTTTGAAATTCCTGCGTTAAACTTGGAGCAAAAGGCGAAATGCGGTAAATACTTCGGACAGATTCATTCTATAGCCGTATTAAAATTCTGTCGCGTTTAATGGTTGGGAGAACAAAGACAGATTTATGTATCACGCTGCTGTAAAGATAATAGTGCTTTTTTCACTATAGATGCAACCGGCGGAATTGCTAAACGGCATACAAGGCACGAGCCTCGTATCTTTCTGTATCAATGCATGCTCGTAAAAGAAGATGGTAGTGTCCCTACGTTTCAAATGGTGTTGGCCGATCACCGTGCACTGATCATCGCGCATTTTTTGCGCCTTATCCTTTCAGATTTCGGATGGGCGCTGATGATAGCTGTGGTCAAGATCTTTAGCAAATATGCAAGTTGTCAGGAGTATCTGCAAAGGTGTTATGATGCCATCATAAACCCGATTGAACGTAAGTCATTTGATAGCTGCGGTTTTACGTTGGCATTGTCTCGACAAAGACCGTCAGGTGCGTCGATTCTATCTTCGATGCGTTGCCAAAACGTATAGAATTGCAGATATCGAAGATTTGTCCGAATTCACCGAATCGATTATCTGCCTCGCTTTGTAGATACATTAGGGTATACGGCGGATGAAGAAACTCTATCGTCTCTGGAACGGCTTCAGTTCATGAACGATCGCATAAAAGGCGTATCGATGAAGTTAATCGATGTCAACGATCAGGGGGTGAATACCTAGGGCTATGATAAGATCGTCAAAAACGGCGATGCCCAGGGCCTCGCTGGTAAAGACAACGTTGACATCAAGGTCGAATAAGCTATGCGGAAAAGAGAGGAAGTTCCCGAAGAAATCGAGAAATCTAAATCAGATTGGAAGAGTTGGATCAACGATATTTTCGAAAAAGCACACAATGAAGCGGAACAGTCTGTCTGCGAGTCGGCTACCATAAGCGCCTACTACAATGTGCAGTTCCCTAAGAGACTGAAGCGATACCGGCTTTATTGATTTGCGGAGAATTCAACTAAAACAATTCGACTAAAAACAATTTGATTAAAAACAATTCGACTAAAAACATAACCGAAATAAAGAAAACAACTAACATAACCCCAAGTCCCCGGGTACCCAAATAACCTTAGAAAATAAGAAACCCAAAATAACCGAAATAAAAAAAAATAACTAAAATAACCCAAAATCCCCGAGTACTCAAATAACCTTAATAAGTAAATAACCCAAAATAACCCAAACAAAAAGAATAACTAACATAACCCTAAATCCTCGAGTACCCAAAAAACCTTCAGCAATCGCACAGCTGTTTAAATCGATTGAACAAGAGAATCGTTTTTAGTCGAATTGTTTTTAGTCGAATTGTTTTAGTCGAATCGTTTTAATCGAATTGTTTTCTACGAATTGTTTTAGTCGAATTGTTTTAGTCGAATTATTTTTAGTTGAATTGTATTTATTCGAATTTTTTTTTAAGTCGAATTGTTTCAGTCGAATTGTTTTATCGAATTGTTTTAATCGAATTGTTTTCGACGAATTGTTTTAGTCGAATTATTTTTCAGTCGAATTCTCGGTAGATGCCCGAAAGCGATCCAGAATAAAGAAAAATGTTATATCTTAACAGGAGTCGTGGATTTTTTGGATTCGACGGATGAGGATAATCAACATTACGTCGCTTATGCGCTTACAGTGGTTTACTGGTACAAGTATGACGATAACTTATTTGATAATTAACCACAAATTTGAAAAATACCGAAATCAATAAAAAAAAAGAAGCCCTTTTCTCAACACGTCGACGTCGTTGGCTTTCGATAACGCTAAGCTTGAGAATTCATACATCAAATAAGGAGTGCGGAAATACTATAATATAAGTAGTCGAGGTAGAGAACAACAGAGGTAAATTTCATACCTTGCTGATCTGGAAGAGTTAATACAACAAAAAAAAATTTCGACACCTCTAGGAAATGGATTCTATGGTCAGCAAATCCCGGTAAACATGGAATCAATTCAATTTTTTTATTAGCTATAATTTAAAACGCAGCAGAATTCGCATTCTAGCGAAATATAATGTTGAGAACAGCGTCGTAGAACAAGCTTCGAGGGGTTGCGTGCAGCAAAAGATATTTGATAATCAATAAAAAGTGTTCGGAGCCCGGAACTCCGTAGAATGTATTGGAACACACTTAGAACTATTAAGTAACACCGATTAGAAGCCCGGAACTCTCTTTAAAATATCAGCAGATCACGATGTTTCGATCAATTTGCTGATAAAGATTTTTGATAATTAATTTAAAAAGTTCGCAGCCCGGAACTCCGTAGAATGTGTTGCAACACACTTAGAACTATCGAGTAACACCGATTAGAAGCCCAGAACTCTTTTTTAAATATCAGCAGATCACGATTTTCCGATCGATTTGCTGATAAAGATTTTCGATAATTAATAAAAAAAAGTTCGCAGCCCGGAAATCTGTCGAACGTGTCGAAACACACTTAGAACGATTGAGTTACACTGATTCGAAGCACGGAACTCTCTTTTAAATATCAGCAGATTACGATTTTTCGATCGATTTGCTCATAATGATTTCTGATAATTAATTAAAAGAGTTTGGAGCCCAGAACTCCGTAGAATGTGTTGGAACACACTTAGAACTATTATGAAACACCGATTAGAAGCCCGGAACTCTCTTCTGAATATCAGCAAATCACGATTTCTCGATCGATTTGCTGATGAAGATTTTCGATAATTAATTAAAAGAGTTCGGAGCCCGGAACTCCGTAGAATGTGTCGAAACACACTTAGAACTATCAAGTAACACCGATTAGAAGCACGGAACTCTCTTCTAAATATCAGCAGATCACGATTTTTCGATCGATTTGACAATAAAGCTTTTTGATAACTAATAAAAAGTGTTTGGAGCTAGGAACTAAGTGAAATTTGTTGAAACACAATCAGAACTATCTTGTAGATCCAACTAAAAGCCCGGAACTCTCTTCTGAATATCAGCAAATCACGATTTTCCGATCAATTTAATGATAAAGATTTTTGATAATTAATTAAAAAAGTTTGCAGCAAAGTAGTATGTGCTGCAACACACTTAGAACTTTCGAGTAACACCGAATAGAAGCCCTGCACGATCTTTTAAATATCAGCAGATCACGATTTTCCGATCGATTTGTTGATAAAGATTTTTGATAATTAATTTAAATAGTCCGCAGCCCGGAACTCTGTAGAATGTGTTGGAACACACTCAGAACCATTACGTACAACCGATCAGAAGCCCGGAACTTTTTTTTAAATATCAGCAGATCACGATTTTTCGATCGATTTGCTGATAAAGATTTTTGATAATTAATTAAAAGAGTTAGCAGCCCTCAACTCCGTAGAATGTGTTGGAACACACTCAGAACTATCGCGTAAAACCGAATAGAAGCCCGGAACTCTGTCGAACGGGTCGAAATACACTTACAAGGGGACCACATGACCATCGGATTTTTGTAATTTTCCATACTCATCGTACGTAAAGTTGACACCCCAAATATGAATATGCCGAAGCAGTTCGATGCCATATTCAGAAGTTTTCGAGAAAAACGACTTTAAAGTTTTGCGAGCCGCTTATGAGGATGAACGAAATTGCGTTTAACAACTGGCCGAGCAGTCGAGCGGGCAGATAGTGAGACTAGTAATCGGAAGGTCCACAGTTCGATTCTTACCGTGGGAAATTTTTTTTTTTTTCATTTTTTTTTTAAATTTCGAATTCCTACGTATTTTAAATATAAGATTCATAAAATATATGCTAATTAACATATTATCATTAACAAATTATTATTTTCTATGAAAATACCGTGAGAATTTTTTTTTTTTTTAATTTCGAATACCTACGTATTTTAAATATAAAATTCATCAAATATATGCTCATTAACATGTTATCATTAACAAATTATCATTTTTTATGAAAATTGCACATGAGTTAATACAATTATTTGAAATGAATAAAAATAAAATTACAAATAAAGTTTTGGGAACGAAAATGAAAAATCCTGGGGTCGAAAATGAAAAAACCTGGCGTAGAAAATGAAATGCTTTTTATTGAAAGTTATCGAAGTTGTATTTATTTTTCGCATTCACACGAGCCACAGTGATAAGCGTCGTAAAAACACGGGAAACAATAATTTTCACGGCATCTAGCACACCGTATGAATGCTGCGTTTTTACAGGCAGCTGTGGATCCCTTCGCAGGTAGTTTGGTAGCTACGTTCTATTTCAATGAATTGTAAGCGTCAGGCTAGCCAAATAACTCTTCGTAAAGAGGAGCACTCTAATATTATTTTTCCGCTCCACCAACGTGCAATTTTCATAAAAAATGATAATTTGTTAATGATAACATGTTAATTAGCATATATTTCATGAATTTTATATTTAAAATACGTAGGTATTCGAAATTAAAAAAAAAAATTCTCACGGTATTTTCATACAAAATAATAATTTGTTGATGATAATATGTTAATTAGCATATATTTTATGAATCTTATATTTAAAATACGTAGGAATTCGAAATTTAAAAAAAAATGAAAAAAAAAAATTTCCCACGGTAAGGATCGAACTGGGGACCTTCCGATTACTAGTCCTACTATCTGCCCGCTCGACTGCTCGGCCAGTTGTTAGATGCAATTTCGTTCATCCTCATAAGCGGCTCGCAAAACTTTAAAGTCGTTTTTCTCGAAAACTTCTGAATATGGCATCGAACTGCTTCGGCATATTCATATTTGGGGTGTCAACTTTACGTACGATGAGTATGAAAAATTACAAAAATCCGATGGTCATGTGGTCCCCTTGTTAGAACTATTGAGTTACACTGATTAGAAGCCCGGAACCTGTTTTAAATATCAGCAGATCACGATTTTTCGATCGATTCGCTGATAAAGATTTTTGATAATTAATTAAAAGAGTTAGCAGCCCGGAACTCCGTAGAATGTGTTAGAACACACAGAACTATCACGTAAAACCGACTAGAAGCCCGGAATTTTTTTTTAATTATCAGCAGATCACGATTTTCCGATCGATTTGTTAATAAAGATTTTTGATAATTAATTAAAAAAGTTCGCAGCCCGGAACTCTGTAGAATGTGTTGCAACACACTTAGAACTATTGAGTAACACCGATTAGAAGCCCGGAACTCTCTTTTAAATATCAGCAGATCACGATTTTTCGATCGATTTGCCAATAAAGATTTTCGATAATTAATGAAAAGATTTCGGAGCCTGGAACTCCGTAGAATGTGTTAAAACACACTTAGAACCATTGAGCGACACCGATTAGAAGCCCGGAACTCTCTTCTAAATATCAGCAGATCACGATCTTTCGATCGATTAGCCGATAACGATTTTTGATAATCAATTAACAGAGTTCGGAGCCCGGAATTCCGTAGAATGTGTTGAAACACACTCAGAACTATCGTGTAAAACCAATTAGAAGCCCGGAACTTTTTTTTAAATATCAGCAAATCACGATTTTTCCGATCGATTTGCTAATAAAGATTTATGATAATCAATAAAAAGTGTTCGGAGCCCGGAACTCCGTGGAATGTGTTGAAAAACAATCAAAACTATTGCGTAGAACCGCTAAGAAGCCCAGAACTTCTTTCTAACCGTCAACATATCACGATTTTTCGAGTTATATGCGAATTAATTTTGATAACAGTTATTCGATAGTTTCACAAGTAAAAGAAATGCATAAATAATTTATAATCAATATTATTTGCACAGAACTATTGTCGGTTCTCATATAGAACTCTCAGGCTTGTTGATATCTTCAAAATTAAATAGTTAAAAAGAAATAATCTGCTAAGTTCGTGGAAGTTAGCAGATCATTTTGAAAATTCCCAGTTTCGGGCCTTAATCAACAGAACTATTGTCAAAAACGATCAGGAACTGTAGAACTCGGCTGCATGCCGAAAGAACTCCAATTTATTTTTGATCTGCTAAAAATGATCTGCTAACTTCACACACATATTGTTATGATCATTGCTAATATTATTATTGTTATTAATATGATAACTATGGGTATAACTTTTTTTTTCTCGCGTAAGTTAATTCGTTTTTATTTTTTTCGTCTCGATAAGTGATTTACAATATTGAAAGTACGTGAATAATTACGGGAATATAATATAATGATATTGTGTACATTAATGAGTACACAATAAATCTTTTGATTTTAAAACAATCTGTGTACTTTTGAATCTTGCGCAAATGAATAACGTTTTGTTCGTATTGTTTTATGATCGACTGGTATAACGCAATGCAGTTGCTGCGTTCCTTTTATCGGACGAGCGTCCGCAAAACGATTTCCAAGGAATAATTTTTCTTCCTCATAATCGACCGCACTGCAAAAAACTGGATAGATCGATGATAAATTGGACAACGCCCATTCGTACAACTCAAGGGCAGTCGTTATCTGTTTTTCGGCAGGTAACTGCAAGCTAGCACGTGCAGCTAGACGTTTTACGGTTGCACCAATACCGTCACATGGACCTTTCCCATGCGCTGTAGCAAAAAAGTGCCACTCGGCGTTCACTCCAAAATCATTAGCATGATGGCAGACGTTGACGAGATTCTTATAATTTTTGAACTGCTGAGGAGCACCGTCCGAAAAATAATAAATTTTCGTAATCGATAATTCGAAACTTTTTAAGAATTCGTTGACGACTTTCGAGAATTGATAAACAGCGATAGCATCATGATGCATACAATCTGATACCACGACCAAACTTCTGTGTTCCAATACACCATTCCACCGGTAATAAATTACGACGGAATAGATCGTAGCCTGGTTGTTGTTCCAATGGAAACCAGGTGCAGCATCTTGAATTACAAACGCGTAATTTTCAGTAAAATCAGCGATGATTATCACTTCCCCTTCCTGCAGCTCGTCCTTCTTGTTTCGCAAAAATGTCGATTGCTGCTTTGCGATGAATCCGTGGGTCAGTAAAACTCGTGCATCCTTACTAATACTCGACGAAAAATCATCACGACTCTCCTGTTGTGTTATTAGCGACGTTCGTGGCTTCGTCGTCCACTTTTTGTACGTAACTATGCTAACGTCGTTCCGAGAAAGAAGTTCCTGAATGAAATTTTCTAATTTTTCTACCCCAGGACAATCTTTACACGATCGAAAATAGCATGATGGCGTCGGATCGTTACACAACATGAGCCTGGTAACGTCTTCGCATGACTCGATACTATACGGAGTATTCAGCGTGAGAGATGTCAAACGTGATCCTAAGAAAAAAAAACTCGACAATTCATGTAAATTGAAGTGAACAATTACGCGTGAAAGACGAAAAAATAAATGCCTGATATTCACCTTGAATCATTAGTTTCATGTTTTGGTGCGTGCTACAAACACAGACACTATGCGTGGATAACGTGCTGCCTGCTGTGATGCAATGTTCAGGCCTTAGTGCCGCGAATCTCGAAAAACCGATAATTGTATCGGGATGACGTTGTTTAAAGCATTGGTATAATTCTTTCAAATTATACAAGATCAAGCGTTTTTAACTCCCGGCTGAAAACGGGAGTTATGTGTTTCGTCGTGTTCCCGCGAAACAGCGATTCCTAATTCACGAATGCTCAAACGACTAATCTTCTACAAACGAATATTTGCACATCGGTTCCGTTGACCACACAGATGTTTTATGAATCATAATATTTATGATCGGATGTGAACTCGTAAAGATAATAGATGTTGAAAAAACGCGTTTTTTCGAAATTTCCATATCGATGCTAGCCACAGTAGAGCTCCAGCGAGCCCGCTGATTGGCTAGGCAATACTCGCATCGTTCTTCATAGCCTAACTTCATTCCGATGTCGAGTCGTCCGCTTTGACGACAGGGGCGGATCTAACGGATCTAAGCGGTGTTTTCAAACAGGGGCGGATCTAACGGATCTAAGCGGTGTTTCCAATAACTTTTTTTTATTGATTGATTTCACGTACGAACGATATTTTTTTCATGAGTTCATTTTTTATTTAACGTTCAATAATGTTAGCAGGATTGATCTACTGCTGATTTCATCAATCACGTCGGATTAATAATTCTGGATACTTGTATTTGGGCGCGAAATTAAGATATTTGTGAATGTGGAGGTTAGGTCAGATGACGTGGTTATGCCCGGTGATTTTGTTTTATTTATGATTACCAACTGATTTCACGTACAGACGAAATTGTTTAATGAGTTCATTCTTTTTTATTCAACGTATGATAATGTTATCAGGATTGTGAAAAACGTGAATATGGATGTTTAGCTAGACGATGTGATTATGCCCAGTGATATTGTCTACCTCGGTGGAATTGGCAATTTGAAAGAAAAAAATTGTTGTCGGACTCAATTTTTTACTTTATTCTCCAACCGACAAAACTTTTAGACAAAGCGATTTGTCAGAATGCACAATATGTATATTCGTTTTCATTGTTTTTCCTATATGAGTCAGGTCCTTTTCGAAGCAGCATTCATTCAACGTTCACTCGTCGAAGCAGCATTCATTCAATGTTCCCTCGCTTAAGACATATTCAAAACTTGTAACGACTGGGAAGGACGAGCGGAATGCGCTGACATCTGGTCAAGGTTACGTCGAGCAGCGCTCAAAAAACTGTACAATGAACAGAAATTTGGTCTAGGCTACATAGAGCCGCGCTTTAAATCTCCATAATGCACTGAAATTTGGTCAAGGCTCTATTAAGCCGCCCTCAAGACTCCACGATGGGCTGACAATTTGTCATGGCTACATGGAGCCGCGCTGAACAATCACATGATGCGCTGACATTTTGCTGAGACTGTACTCAACTGCGCCCAAGGACAACCAGCATGTGCCGCAGCTAGTCGATACTTTTAAAGTCTTGTCACATCAAATTTCCATACAGTGGTCACGTTTTACGATATTGAATCGATAAACAATAGTACATTATGACACTAGTAGGAAAAATTGTTTTGTGACGTGGACGTCTTGTTCGAGCTAAATGATTCCAATCATTGGCGGACGTGGAGAAAATTATATCGAATTATCTTTAAAAAGTATGAAATAAAATAAATTAAAAAAATTTTTAAAAACTCCCGGCTGGAGTAAAAATCGAACACAAAAAACGTAATTTGATAGAAAGCATGAATAAAATTCATGAATCTAAAAAGTATACAACAAAAAAGGATGAAATAATTCAAGAAGTCATCTTAGTTTATTCATAGTTTGAATTATGATCGTTCGTTTGTATGAGTTCAATTTTTTGAATCGTGGTAATTTCCTCACTGCCCTCAATTCAGTCGGGAGACGTCATTCATTAAACATAAGTCGGAGGACGTTTTCTTTCGTATCGTCGAACATCTAAATCCAGATCGTCTTCATGTTCAATTAATGGCGTCTTCTTTGCACTGTTAAACATCTATATCCTATATCATCTTTATGTTGAATGAATGACGTCTCCCGACTGAATTGAGGGCAGTGAGGAAATTACCACGATTAAAAAAATTGAACTCATACAAACGAACGATCATAATTCAAACTATGAATAAACTAAGATGACTTCTTGAATTATTTCATCCTTTTTTGTTGTATACTTTTTAGATTCATGAATTTTATTCATGCTTTCTATCAGATTACGTTTTTTGTGTTCGATTTTTACTCCAGCCGGGAGTTTTTAAAAATTTTTTAAATTTATTTTATTGCTTATGAATTCGCCGGCCATTTACGTCTCTCACGGAGATAAAATCTTTAATTCCGGGCATGGTATCACTTATTTCATCGCCTTCGTAAAACGTTCGGACTAGCGATAATACTTCTGTAGAGAGTGAGTGTCCTTAAAAGAAACGAAGTGAGGGAATAAATAGTAGAGCCAACGAAAAAGAGATTTAATCGCTGTCACGTTCTCAATTTTTTCAGTCATAGCAATGATCATTGTCCAACCGGGTGAACATTTGAAATATTATTGTTGCAGGGTATATTGTGATCTATTTCCTATCCATCATAGATGAATTTGATAAACTCCATACATAGAAAGACGGAACGAAAAAATTTAGAAATCTTTTTTTGTTATTATTTAGAAATTTATTTAGAATTTTTTTTATCGATAACAATTAGACTAATCGTTAAATTTCATCAGTGATGATCATCATTTGTGTGCCATGTATTTCCAATTGGTTCTCTTTTTTTAAAAAAAAAAATCTGCACGATTATTTTTTTTTATTTGAATGTTCTACCGTATGGCGACAGCGCCTTTTCCAATCCAGTTTTATCTATAATTACAAGGTACTTTAGCCTTAATGCTAATACTTCTACTTGCAATCACAGATCCGGGTACATTCCTTACATTACATACAACCATTTAGCCTTTCTCTCACTCATTCGTCGCTACTTTTTACACACGAGCCTCGTGATTCTCTGGAATCAGTGCCGCCTCGCATTCGTCCCGCGACCAGATCCTCTCTCATTTTTTGTTTTTTCATTATCCTACGCCCTCCTCGTCCCTCCCTGCCCCCCTCCCGGACTCTGTCCTCGATCTGCTCCCCGCCGCAAAAGCCCTAACATACTCGCAGAGAGGCCCTATCACCTTTCCTGGCAGAGTTTCTCTTGTCCAATTTTCCAGCTCTTCCCCCACCCTTCCGCCCCTCCACTCCTCCACTGCCACCACCCATTTTTGGTCGATCAATTCCCTTAATCCCTGGCATTCCCATACGTGTTCGAGGTTCTCCTCCCCTTCCCCACACACACCGCAATTCCAGTTACTAAAACCTTTTCTCCCGGCTTTGCCAATATTTCCGCACCTCAGCCTCGCCCACTGCTCCTTCCAGTCCTCCCCTACCCCTTGATCCTCCCAATATTTTTCCCTCTCCACCCCCTCCTTTATTCCCTTGTACCTGGGGTTGAAGGACGACCTGTCCACCTTCACCCAGCCCGCCTGTGTGTCTTGCTCCATCTTTCTTTTGACCCCCTCTTCTAGCAACTTTTCCACTACCTTTATCTCTACGTTCGTTTTTCTCAGCATTCCAATCACCCTCCCCTCGCCCACCTCATTCATTGCTGACTTTAATTCCGCCCCCCATTTAGAAGGATTCCCATTCAATATTCCCCTCACCTCCTCCCTGAGACAAATTTTCGGCCATCTTTCATTCTCCGTTTTCAGTATTTTTAGTATGTACTTCCCTGCCCGACGACGCGCTTCCACCTCTATACTGTAACAAATTCTTCATTTCTCCTCGTCGCTCCAAATTAAAACATTCCCAAAAGGGATAACACCAATAAATTATGAATGGTGTCAAATACCACAGTCTCAATTTTTTATGTCAATAAATTCATCCGCTAGCCTTCTCGAAAATAGCGAAGCGAGCCAGGATGGCTAGACGGTAGACGATAGCTCTCGCACGCAAGCTCAGGTCGATTGAGCCGCATCATAACCCCTCACGCATCCATCCATAATTCACACAATTCACACACTCATCTCTGTGATTAACAACTCCGATCGAACGGACAGGAAAATTACGATCCCGAGAGTTACTCAAGAATCACTAGAGATTAACAAAACAAAAAAAAACGATTTACGCACGGAATAAACATGTGCGCGAGCACATGTCGCAATAGAGAAATCACACACTCAACCAACAATTCACATTTACGATAATAATTCGAGTCGGGGGACTTAGCTGTTCTGACCCGGCACCGATGTGACACGATTTCAGGATTTCACCCCAGTCCGATGTTGGCTGGAGTAACCGTCCGGATTCAAACTGGCCATGCGAGCCCAGGCTCGTCAAGATGGCTCCGACGGACTCCACCGGCTAGACGCCACGTGGTGACAATTATGTCCGGTAACTCCGGTGTTTTTTCGCTCACACCCAAAGAGAGCAGACGGTGCCAATTCTCCTCGAACTCAGATCGATTTTGAGTAAAATGATGCAACAGTCGCCGGGAGTTTACACTGCATACAACGACAAAAAGATTAACATCGACCACGCACCGCGCCACTCACACACGCACACAAACACGACTTCCAACACATTACACGGAGACAAGGGGATACGATAGCGATAAAAAACATAATTACGCTTACCTTTGGTGTCAGAAACTCACGCATACCCCGTACACGCCGCACATCTCATAGCCACCATGCAAATTATACAATAGGTGCTTCGACGACGAGGTATCACCCAGGCTGTGGGCACTCAATGCATTTGGCGTGCAGAAAGATAGTCGCCACTAGCG
Source organism: Sussaba pulchella (assembly GCA_963971145.1). Classification (NCBI taxonomy): domain Eukaryota; kingdom Metazoa; phylum Arthropoda; class Insecta; order Hymenoptera; family Ichneumonidae; genus Sussaba; species Sussaba pulchella. Next base: position 199,455 of record CAXAQZ010000618.1, on the reverse strand, counting down.
CCGTCTAGCGTATCCCCGGAACCCTAATTGGTACCCGTTCCCCTCCCTTCACCGCGTGATCGTAAATTGAAAATAAATGGAACACAATGAAGAAATTCATGGAATAACATACAGATATTCATGAGTAGTTATCGAATTAGCTATTCATATATTTCTGTATGTTTTTCTATGAATTTCCCAGAAAAGAGTATTTCATAAAGAACTGTGACACATTGGAAGTACGATTGACACACATATTTATTCTCTGATATAACAATGTATACACTTTTTTATCTTTATACAATGCAAATTATTATTGCAATTTAAACTGAACCTAACGACGATGTTGGTCTTCGATTTTTTCGTATTGTTTTTAGTACGTGTTAGTACATACTTTTCTGAATAATCGCAATACGTCAATCCTGTGATGGACGCATGTAAAAAATAAAAAAATTCTGAACTAGAAGAGCCCGTCGCAATTTCGATGCAATTTTGTTGTGCGCGATATTTGGTGTAAATCTCTTGCCCAGAACACGTTTAGCTTGGATGTGGATACCCCAAAAAATCGTATTATTGCGTCTTATTACGGACGCTTTGTTAAACGAATGTAAGCACTCAGAACATGATTTTGTCATGATGATGTCAAAGCAACGGAAACAAGGATGCGGGACGTTCGTGCATATTCGTGGGTCTTCGTTGGCGGTCGGGAAGCTGGGCACGGGCAGAGGGGTGAAGTAAGGGGAGTGCGGAAGCCAACGCCATCTAGCGTATCCCCGGAGCAGAATCAGACTATGCTTCTTCACGTTCGCCTATACTAGTGGCCAGGCCCTGGTATCACCGGCGACTGCCACTAACTTAACGCTCGCACATTTGAGATCAGTTACGCAACACGCGTGATCGGCCGTACCGATGCCGGCAACCCAGTACGCATCACCCGCGACACCCCACGGCGGCCCGCCGATACACCGAGCGCGCGAACTATTTGAACGCGACCAAGACGACACCCTCACAACTTCCAAACCAAGCCGATGCCCAAGATCGGTGGTATCTCTAAATTCGTATTGCACTGTCAATTACATGTTCACGTGGTTGAGAACCACCACGATTGTCATTGTTATGATCATTGTTAATATTATTATTGTTATTAATATTATAACTATGGGTATAACTTATTTATTTTCGCGTAAGTTAATTCGTTCTTATTTTTTTAGTCTCGATAAGTGATTTACAATATTGAAAGTACGTGAATAATTACAGGAATATAATACAATTATATTGTGTACAGTAATGAGTACACAACTTGCCATCATGTGTAAGAGAATGATTCGAAAAAATGAATAATTCCAACACAGATAATTATGCGCAGTAAAAAACTTTTGTGTATGATTTTAAAACACATTGAACGATTTTGGGTAACATGCATATAAGTTGACTTCCGAGGGAAGTTCTGTCTTTACCTATCACTCCATGCAAATCGTCGTTGTCTTGAACCCAGTCCCGCAGTTCAACGAGCCAGTGGCGGAGGGGGCGGATGAGCGCACCAGCCAGCCGCAGTCAGGGGGGCCTAAGTACGGGTTAAAATTCGGTTAGAGAAGCGCAGTAGCACCTCTGGCGGCGAACTAAAAATTGCACGAAACTATACGAGTTAGGTGGGGATGAGTAGGGGCAGAAATGGGGGTACGACATAGGTAGTGGGGCACAAGGCGAAAGCATCTGGCTGAGCGAAGCGGGCAATACCGGGCCATGGTGGGCAAAACCCATCGACATATAGATATGGACTTATAATACTGCGAGAAAAAGTGAAATCGTAATAGAAAGAGAGGAGACTAGGTGGGTTTATTCCTCTCACTCTCTCTCTCACTGAAAAGAGAGAGAGAGAGGGATACACCCACCCTGTCTTTTCTCTTTTTATTACGATTTCACTTTTTCTCGCAGTATAATCGGTCCATATCTATATGTCGATGGCAAAACCAGAGGCAGCCAAAGCAGACAGTTGATGATTATGTTCCAATATGAAATTGTCCATGAGAGATTTTCTAGACGCGGTTAAAAAACAATACCCAGATATTGACAACATTTTTTTACAGATTATTTATGCATATGATTAAGTATATGTAAAAAAATCGGAAATATTGACAAATGGCAAAGATATTACATAATGAAGCAATTTATTTTTTCAACCTTGTAAAAGCTCTAACTTTTGAACGAAGGTTCAGATCACTGTGAAATTCTAACAACATATTCATAATATTATCACCTATCGTGTGAACCACAGAAACAACAATAATTTCAATAACACAAAAAAACTATAAAAAATAAAATACCGATAGAACATTATTTAATTTAATTTTCCGCCGGTATTGGATTTTTTATATCACTTTTGTGTCATTCAAATTTTTGTTTCAGTGGTGCACACGATAGGTGATGGGACTAGGAATATGTTTAAAAAATGTTGGCTTTAATTCAAAATATTTCGTCCTCTCAACGAACACAACGTCGATATTTGGCAGACTTTGATTTGTCCTCTCAAACGAATCGAAGTTCCGCTATTGTAAGGCCTGTGTCGAATTCTTCGAATTTTTCTTTTGTTCAAGTTTTTGAAGAAGAATAAAAATTATTTTGCAATGAAAGGAATATTCCCAAGAAATATTAAGGCCTATTTTCAATTTCATTGTATAAATAATCGTATAACTTCTTCCTCTGCAGGATATTGGAAGTAGTCAAGACATTAAATTTCTATGTAAAAGACAAAAATCTGAAACGATCGATTGCTCATGAGGATTGAAGAAGAATCTATACATATTGAATGGAGAAAATAAAATTTCGTTTATCATTGAATTTTTGAACTTTCATCGATTCTAGCAGTTTTTACAGAGATCCCACCGTGAATTTGACGTATTGTACGTGAAATTTTCTCAGCTTTCTGAAAAAAATATTGAAAAAAAAATCAGACACGCGCAATGGCCGAAAATAGCTTTTTATCATTAAAGCTTGATTTTGATAGCTTTGTGTTAGTGACCAAACTGAGAATCAATATTTTCTTCAGAAAGTTGAGAAAATTTCACATAGAAATGCATTCTAAGTGTCATTTTAATTTTGCGATACAATACTATAAAATTGAGTTGAAAAAAAAACGGAGGTGTCACGAGATGCCTTTGATTACTACAGCCGAAATAATGGAGGAAAAAATCTGAAAAAATCCAGGCACATATCTGTCATCACGGACTACATCCCAACAAAATTTCAAAAGCATCCGAGGGGGTTGGCTCGTACCGATGCCTATAGTTTATGGAACTTGATTAAAGTTTGGGTTCGTTGAATCTTTTCTGTTGAAGAAAGGGAGTCAAGCTTACAACCGTTCAACTTATTAGAGAAAAAAATGTAATTTCAAATTAGATTACTAGCTTGCCACAGGATGCCAATTATATTTGCACCTAAGAGAACGACTGTTTCGCCGAATCAGGAATGGGTGAAGTAATACTCGATAACAAAAAAAAAGGAATAACGATGATGAATATATTTAACTCGACAACAAAATTATAAGTTTAATAGCAAGAAGCACGTGAAAGAAAAGAAAAACAAACGATGACTCCGAACGAACAAATTAAGTGAAAAGCCGCGTAGGGCAGTTACCGACAATGTTGGTTGTGGTTGACTTCGCTAAGTCTCGGCTCTCCGCTGGGTAGCTTTCGTACGTACGCGCGAAAGATGTGTACTCGACGAGGGCCACACGCAGAAGACCCAATTCGAGCGCTGTTGCGTGCTTAGCACGATGACGAATTCTCGCGCGAATTCGTTAGAAGAAAAATAAAGGGGGGTAACGCGCACGCGCTCAAATCATATCAGTTTGCAGGCACTTCGGCCGGTAATTTTCAGGTACAACGTCGACCGCGCCGATGCTAGCCAAAATCCGACGAACGACCGATTGTTTGGTACGTTCAGTACGGCGCGCTAGCTTATCGATACGCGAATCCGAACATACCGCCCGCCTTGACGCATATAAGCGTCAAAGTTACAAGAAGGCTGGTAACCGATGAAAATTAAGAAACCAATAAGAAAAAAAGAGATGGTCGCTCACGCGTTACAAAATAAAATCAAGGCAAGAAGGGAAAGAGGAGCGCAAATCGAAATCGTTTGAGATCGGTAAATTTGAGGTTGAGTATCTGATTAGCTCAACTGATCGCGGAAGCTAGAGTTTAGATAGGTATTTTCAATCTTTGCCGCCCGCCGTGATAGGTCGCTGTTTCTCCTGGTATTGATGATACCACTCCTCGAGTTCTGGTTCAGTTGGTAACTTGATTAACTTTACGATCGGTCGTTTGAGCGTCGAAGTAGCTGTGCTGACTGTTGCGACTCGAACGAGGCCATCTGGACCAGGATGAGTTTCCTTTATTAGACCCAGTGGCCATTTAGTTGGAGCTGTGAGTTCGTCCTTTATGAGAACTACGTCTCCTCGCTTGAGGTTTGGTTGAGGTTTTAACCATTTGTTGCGCTGCTGAAGTTGATGCAGGACTTCCTTTTGCCAACGAAGCCAGAAGGCGTTTCTCAAGCTCGTTAGGAGTCTCCAGCGACTTATGGAGCTCTTTGGTTCGGGATTCGTATCCAATGGCTCAGGGATCGATGTGTCTGCTTTTCCAATCAAACAATCGGCTGGAGTCAAAACTGTTGGAGAGCTTGAGTCGTTGGTATTCGGGCAGAGTGGTCTTGAGTTGAGGCAGGACTCTATTTTTGCAGCCAAAGTGGACAACTCCTCAAACGTGAACGCTGAATCGCCCACGACTCTCTTGAAATGATGCTTGAAGCTCCGAACAGCAGCCTCCCACAATCCGCCAAAATGAGGTGCTCGAGGTGGGATAAATTCCCACTTTGTTCCTTTGAATTCAGCCTGAGCAACTACCTTTTGCATGAAAGGAGATGAGCGAGCAAATAACGCCTCCAATTCAGCAGCGGCGGCTTTGAAGGTTGTAGCATTGTCAGAATGCATGACTGCTGGGGTTCCTCTTCTTGCGCAGAATCGTTCGAACGCCGCCATAAAGACGTCGGCGGTCAAGTTTGACACAATTTCAATGTGAATTGCTCGAGATACCATACAAATAAAAATTGCCACGTAGCCTTTAGTCGACTTTGCCCCTCGTCCTTTTGAAAACAGTACTGGCACAGGCCCTGCATAGTCCAGTCCTGTCCATTCGAAGGGACTAGCCGGCGTAACACGAACAGCAGGTAATGGCCCCATTTGTTGAACAGCGTTGTGGGGACTGAAGCGGATGCACGTTTTGCAGCGTTGATAGACTCCAGTAGCAATCCTTGATCCTCGAATGATCCAAAGAGTGCGATGAAGGTTGGCGAGCATAAGCTTTATTCCTCCATGTAAAGTGAGGCTATGAGTCTCTTCGACTACGCGTCTGACCAGTAGGCAGTTGCCAGGTAAGATGATTGGGTGCTTTTGATTATATGGCAAAAGCGAATTTTGTAAGCGTCCGCCGACTCGAAGCAATCCCTCTGAATCTACAAATGGGCTGAGTTTAGCCAGATGATTTCGTGGGCTGAGCGGCTTTCGAACCGAAAGGAGACGTATTTCATTTGCGAAATGACTTAGTTGAATGGCTCTGAAGTAGAATAACTTCGCCATTTTAATCTCTTCGAAAGTAAGATAGTCTTTCCGCTTTTCTGCGTCCCTTTTGCCTGAGTTTAATTTCCAACGGGCGCAATAGGCTAGTACTCGTATCATTTTCGAAAAACTCGATAGAGTTTGTAAGAACGATAAGCAGAAAGCTTCTGGTACTGTGTCGGTGGCTTGAACCTTATCTTGAGTCAGGTAAGTCTGAATTTCCTCGTCCGACGATACCCCTGAAGACGACGCAAGGGGCAACGTTGGTTCATGTTGTGTTAGCCAGGATGGCCCATGCCACCAAAGATTGAACGATGCCAGTTGACTCGGAGAGACGCCTCGCGTAGCACAGTCAGCTGGGTTGTCTGCCGATCTGACGTGATGCCACGAAGCCGCAGGGAACGTCGTCAAAATTTCGCTCGTTCTGTTGGCAACAAAGGTAGGCCATTTTGACGGGTGACCTTTAAGCCAGTCGAGGACTACCTTTGAGTCGGTCCAAAAAACAATTTGTTTAGGGGGATGACGAAAGTTTGCGAGCAAATGCTTTGCTAGACGCACGAGCAGGATACCGCCACACAATTCTAGGCGTGGCAGCGTCTGTACTTTCGTTGGAGCTACTTTTGTTTTAGCCATGAGGAGCATCGCAGATCGCCCTGGGATCACTGCGTATATCGCTGCTGCGTAAGCTCGTTTCGAGGCATCAGCGAAACCGTGGAGATGCCACTCGTCTGTCTCCGATGCGCCTAGCCATCGGGGGACTTGAATCGAAGAGACGTCCAAGAGTTCGTCTCGAAATCGCAGCCAATCCTGTCTCAGCTGCCCTTGCAGCGAAGTGTCCCAGCCGAGATTGGTTAGCCAGAGATCCTGCAACATAATCTTAGCAGTAACTAGAGTCGGAGCAAGCCAACCGAGAGGGTCAAATAATCGAGCTATCTCCGATAAAATTGAACGCTTAGTAACGTCAGTAATTTTAGGGAGGGATGAAATTTTGAAAATAAATTTATCAGAGCTTGGGAGCCATTTCAAACCGAGAGTAGATACGACCTCATCTAATTTAACGTCGATCTCATCCGGCGGACTCGACGTAAGTCCTTGAAGAATTCGAGGCTCGTTTGTAGCCCATTTTCCCAGCTCCATGCCTGCAGTAGCCAACAGCAGTATAAGCTGATCACGACGCCGTACCGCCTCTTGCAAATCGTTTGCGCCGGAGAAGATGTCGTCGACATACAGTTGATGCTGTAAGGTGGCTGCCGCCTCTGGATGAGTCTGAGCACCGTCGATGGCCAGCTGTCTCATCACTCGTAATGCTAAGAATGGCGCCGAGGCCGTTCCGTAGGTGACCGTAAGTGCTCGGTAGTCCTGGATGGGCTGCGTTGGTTCTTTACGCCAAAGAATACGTTGGTATTCTCTATCGTCAGGATGTATCAAGATTTGCCTAAACATTTTTACAACGTCTGTAGTAAATGCAAATCTCAAAAAACGCCAGTTTGTCAAAACGACCGAGATGTCTGCTTGTAATTTAGGCCCCGGTAGCAGTACATCGTTCAAGGAGAGGCCGTTCGAGGCCTTTTGTGACGCGTTGAAGACTACGCGTATTTTGCCAGGATTGTCTTGTCGAAAAACACTATGATGAGGCAAGTAGCATGTAGGCTTTTCAAGCTGATTGCGTGGCACGAGCTCCATGTGTCTAAGAGCAATATACTCTTGCATGAAAGCTTCGTACAACTCAGCTGAGAAGGCATTTCGTTGGAGTCGCCGCTCCGAACGAAGGAGACAAGCCGCCGCTATGTCTCTTGAGCCAATAAAGGTTGGCTTAGAAGAAAAAGGCAATCGAACGACAAATCTGCCTTCCTCGTTACGATAATGAGTTTTTACGAACTGTTCCTCGCAAAAACTATCTTCGGAAGTGAGAAACTTTCCTCGTGGAATTTCTTCAAGCTCCCAAAACTTGACGAGAGCGTCTGAAATCGAAGGCTCTGTGAACGTATGAAAAACCCGTACCTGTAACTCACGGCCGTCGCGTTTATTTGCGGCGGCTACGCCGGTCAGAAGCCAACCAAACACGGACTTCTGAGCTACCGGGGTGCCGATAGGACCTTGAATAAGACCCTCCAATATGATGTCAGCATAAATATCTGCCCCAAGGATGCAATCCACCTTTCTCGGCTGTGAGAAATTGGGATCTGCGAGTTCGAGCCCGTTGATGTGAGGCCAAGTGCGAAAATCAAGCTTGCGAGCTGGCAAAAGCCGAGTAAGTTCATTGAGAACGAGAGCCGAAAATTTTGCTTGAAACCGAGCGTCTTTGTTCGATCTCAAAATTAAATGAGCTTCTGAAGTTGCTCGAGAAGTCTCTTCAGCGCCTACTCCAAACACGGCAACAGACACTTTATTCGTCTTTGCAAATAGTAGGGACGCTGCTCGATGAGTAATGAACGATCGCTCGGCGCCAGGATCAATGAGAGCACGGATCGAAATTTTATTTCCATGATGATCGGAAAGAATGACGCTCGCCGTAGCTAAGAGGACTGTGCTGCCTACAACAGCGGTGAGCGCCGAAGTTGAGGTTGCTGGGTCGGCTGAAGTCGTTTCAGACAGCTCCGACTTAGAAGAGTCATCTTCTTGAGAATTGTGCTCGCGTGAATTTTGAGTCATTTTTATAGCAGTTGGGTTGTGTAACTTGGTATGATGTTTACCCTGACAAGCCAAACAAGTTTTAGTTGAAGGACATTTATTTGTGAAGTGGTTCCGATGTAGGCAATTCAGACAAAGTTTTTTCTTTTTGCAAAGTTCAAATCGTTGCGGTTGCGTCATCGCATTGAATTTTTGACAAATATACAAGGGATGAGGACTATCGCACAAGGGGCAACTAGATTTCACCGGACTTGAAGAAGTAGTTTGAGCCGCGTTGGCTGAGACTCGGCGGGCGCCTTGAGTCGTCCGAGACGAACTGTTTTGCGACGAGTGACCGTCCTGCGACGTCGATGATACGCGAGATTGCTCGAGCGAATGAACTCGTCTCTCAAGAAAATTGCTGAGATCCGAGTATGTGGAAAAATCAGCGCAAGCCTCTTGGGAAACCTCCCATTTTTCGCGCGAAGCTTGATCGAGCTTTCGTACAATGCTGTGCACAAGCCAATTATCGTAACGATCGACAGGGCAATTTAAATCGCGCAAAGCTCTTACAGCTTCTTCCGTTCGATCAATTATGTCGTTCAAATCTTGGACATTTCGCGCGCGCACTGTGGGCAATTGAAATAATTTTTCGAGATTATTAAATAAGCGAATGCGAGTATTGTCGTAGCGACGTACAAGTTTCTCCCACGCGACCTCAAAATTTGTATCTATAATATCCAGGCCCTTGAGGCGTTGTGCAGCCTGACCTTGAACAGCGTTCAGCAAATGCTGCAATTTTGCTACATTCGAGATCGACTCTCTATTACGAATAAGTGAGGAGAATCGCTGCTTGAACGACTCCCACTCCTCTTGTTTACCCGAAAAGGTCGGCAAGGCAAGAGGGGGCAACTTCACGCTGTCCACTGAGCGTTGTTGCGGATTATTATCGATAACAGTCGACGGTTTGAGAGATCGAATACGGCTTTTAATTCGGGCCTTTGCGCTTATATACGCGTCCTCGGTAGCCATAAACAAATCATTCTTAACGTAATCGGTATCCTTTAAGTCGATCTCGAAAGCAAACAGTTCGTCATGTCGTTCAACGAATGTCTTCCAATAAGTCTCGAGAAGATCGATTCGTGCCTCGAAATGGTCTAAAGTTTGACGATCCAATCCAACTTTAGTAGTCGAATTCTCAAAGAAGTTAGCTATACACGACATTGTTTTGAGCTGGGCTCGAAATAGCTTATCCATTTTTTTTTTTTTTTTAACCAATTCTCGAACAATTGTCGACGAGCGGCTGTGTGTCGGAAATGAGAGAATCCACGACGTAAACACAGCGAAGAGAATACGTTACGAAAGGCTAGACCAACTGTTTGACTTAAGGAGATCGTAATTCAACACGGAGAGGGGCTTCAGGGGATAGTATAGCACCCACGAGCCGAGTAGAGAGAAGGAGGCGATTGAAGCGAATAATTGAATGTACTCACACTGTTGTCGACGCAGAATTTCTCCCCCACTCACCCACACACAGCCGAGGCAGCGACGACGAGGCCTACGAAGATTCGAACCAAGGAGAGGCCGATAACCGCCGGCTCGATCAGGCTGACGACTGGTATGCTCTCCGATGTTATTGTTTTCTCACCCGTCGACGACGTAATCGAAAGAGGGGTATTTTCGATGAGCCACGAGAAGAAAAACGTACAAAATTTATTAGCAACTGGTACTATGGAGCTAGCAACCACGCTCTGCTACCATGATTAAAGTTTGGGTTCGTTGAATCTTTTCTGTTGAAGAAAGGGAGTCAAGCTTACAACCGTTCAACTTATTAGAGAAAAAAATGTAATTTCAAATTAGATTACTAGCTTGCCACAGGATGCCAATTATATTTGCACCTAAGAGAACGACTGTTTCGCCGAATCAGGAATGGGTGAAGTAATACTCGATAACAAAAAAAAAGGAATAACGATGATGAATATATTTAACTCGACAACAAAATTATAAGTTTAATAGCAAGAAGCACGTGAAAGAAAAGAAAAACAAACGATGACTCCGAACGAACAAATTAAGTGAAAAGCCGCGTAGGGCAGTTACCGACAATGTTGGTTGTGGTTGACTTCGCTAAGTCTCGGCTCTCCGCTGGGTAGCTTTCGTACGTACGCGCGAAAGATGTGTACTCGACGAGGGCCACACGCAGAAGACCCAATTCGAGCGCTGTTGCGTGCTTAGCACGATGACGAATTCTCGCGCGAATTCGTTAGAAGAAAAATAAAGGGGGGTAACGCGCACGCGCTCAAATCATATCAGTTTGCAGGCACTTCGGCCGGTAATTTTCAGGTACAACGTCGACCGCGCCGATGCTAGCCAAAATCCGACGAACGACCGATTGTTTGGTACGTTCAGTACGGCGCGCTAGCTTATCGATACGCGAATCCGAACAGAACTCTTCATATATATGTTTCATGGTATTTACATAAAAATAAAAATACTTGAAAGAAAAGAAACGAAAAAAATCAAAAAACGCCGTAATTGGCAGCTGCTATAATAATAAAGAACAATAACTGAAATAATGAAGCATCTGTTTTTTAATATGCAATTTGGGCTCCGTAAATATTATAGAGTCGGGCTGACGGACTCAGGTCAATGGCCGATCGAGTTCATCTTTCTGCACGATACTACCAATGCATGATACTTAGACCCTGATGAGGGTTGCGAAAAACACCTCAAATTTCTTTTCGGCGGGTCACTCCAATAATCATTACATAAATATAACAACATAAACATGCAATGCAATTATGCGGAAGAAGCAAAAAAGTTATATTTGAAATCGAAACTGTAATACAAAATTCATTTATTACATTTACATTTTTATATTACATTCGGATTTTTTTTTATTTTTATTATTTTTACACTTAATTTTTCTTATTTATTACATTTTTTACAGGCGCGGGGAATTTTAAACTTCTGCCAAAAGACTGAAATTCCTTTACATTTTTTTCCGCGACTAGTCTCGAGAAGTTCCATACTTGATTTCCTCTTTTGCGACTGAATTACCTCTTTCTTGTTTTTATTCGATTTTAATTTCTCTTCTTTGCGTAACGAGTTGGTGACGTTTATTTCTTTACGCCACGAGTGAATAATTTTGGCGATGACAATATTTGTCAAAACGTTAATGAATCTCGTGTGATATTCGTCACATTCCTTTGGTGCCAAGCCAATCGTTTTATAATCGATGTTCCTGCACAAAGACTCCCGAACATTTCGCCAATAAATTTGATACGGAAGATTTTCACACGACAGAAGAACTATTGTGCAGGAACATCGATTATAAAACGATTGGGTTGGCACCAAAAGAATGTCACGAATATCACACAAGATTCGTTAACGTTTTGACGAATATTGTCATCGCAAAAATGATTCACTCGTGGTGTAAAGAAATCAACGTCACCAACTCTTTACGCAAAGAAAAGAAATTAAAATCAAATAAAAACAAGAAAGAGGTAATTCAGTCGCAAAAGAGGAAATCAAATGTAAAACTTCTCGAGACTAGTCGCGGAAAAAAATTTAAAGGAATTTAAGGCTTTTGGCAGAAGTTTAAAATTCCCCGCGGCTGTAATAAATGTAATAAAAAAGAGAAATTAAGTGTAAAAATAATAAAAATTGAAAAAAATCCGAATTTAATATAAAAATGTAAATGTGATAAATGAATTTTGTATTACAATTTCGAATTCAAATACAACTTTTTTGTTTCTTGCGCATAATTGCATTTCATGTTTGTTGCGTTTATGTTGTTATATTTATGTAATGATTATTGGGGTGACCAGCCGAAAAAAAATTTGTGTTTTTCGCAACCCTCATCAGGGTCAAAGCATCATGCATCAGTAGTATCGTGCAGAAAGATGAACGTGACCGGCCATCGACCTGAGTCCTTCAGCCCGACCTTATAATATTTACGGAGCTCAAATTACATATTAAAAAACAAATCCTCAATTATTTCAGTTATCGTTCTTTATTATTGTAGCAGCTGCCAATAAAAGCGTTTTTTGATTTTTTTCGTTTCTTCTCTTTCGAGTATTTTCATATTTATGTAATTACTATGAAAAATATACATACAAAAGATCTGTTTTGGGCGTGAAATTGTCTTGGCTATTCAAAAAAAATATTAGTTTTTCATCTCGACTCGATAAAATATGTTAAAATCGAATTAGAACCATAAAAATCGATTTTGCGCATATTGATCCCGCTGTACCAGCTAACACAGTATTTGTAGGAAAGAGCGGAAAGAGCCACAAGCAGCAGCGTCGTTCTCTTCGGTTCGCACACACATGCTCATTCTTCTCCTTGCTTCTTCTCACACGTACACTCCCCACTACTCCGTCTCGACCGCGCGATTTCTCCTTCAACTCCTCTGCTCGGTGCTCACTGAAAGCATCGGGGTGGGGAAAAACTCTAACATTTCGTCCTATCTGCTTAGGCCCCCCTGGCCGCAGTTACACTGAACGACACCAGTTGGCGCTACTGGAGTGCGCGTTGAGAGAGGGACAACATGATACAGAAATATTGTAAGCAAGAACAGCTGCGGCGAAGAGAAAAGAAGTGGAATTTGAAAAAGAGCGGCTCTCGATGTTGGTCATAGTGTCTGGACGTGTGCATTAAATTGAACTGGCAATCGAATACTTCTCTACTACTACCTTGTATGATTTGAATTTGTTACGTTTCCGTATTTATACGGTTAATTAAAAATGGCTTTCGCGAGTGGCTTCAATCGGTGCTGCAATCCATTCGGGAAAAAATCTCACCTTAAACGAGGAGGATTGAGACACCCCACGGCTGAGGCCATTTTGAAGTTACCATCGTTGAACAACACCGACATATTGTGCTCGGTTTGCCGTAAATCAATCGACCAAATCCCGTTTCCAGAAAATGAAGGTCATAAAGGTAAACTGACCATAGTACAATATTATGTTATATTTCCGTCCGAATTTTATATTAATTAAATCTAAGGATTTAGTACAATTCTTTGGAAAAATATATTCCGCTAATGAATTTATCGCTAATTCTTTCTATATTCAGTGTTGCTATTCTACGACGCATAATATTTTTTATTGATTTATTTTGATTACATTTTATATCGCTTGTATATCCGTTCTGCGTAGAGTAAAAACGTGCAATTTGGCCAGACAAAACGTATTTTTAAGCTTTTAGAGTTTCGTTTTTTAAATTTAGATGAATCCGAAGACTGGTCATCATTGCAACCACTTAGTCAGGAAATCGATGCGATATTATCGCAAGGTTCCGAAATCAGCTGTAGCATTAGATTGCCGGTAATAAACGACACTCTTCAGTGTCTCGGCACATCACCGATACCATCAAAAAAAGCAAAGCGGCATCAATGGCTCGTCGAAAAATGTGGCCGCGTTGCGGGACATCTTCAGTCATCACTGAGCGTAGATCCCTTGCGGTCGAGATCAAAATCAGATTATTTCGATGAAATAATCACTCAATAAAAACACAAATACCACGAAACCACGGACAACGATGAAAAAATGAAAATATTCACGAGTCTACCGATGAGCTGGAGTATTGCCAATATTGTTGATGCCATGGATTGCACTAAACATACAGCATCGAGAGCCAAAGAAGCCCTACGAAAATACGGAGTTCATTCGACTTTTCCTTTGCATTATTATTAGCGGAATGGTAAATAGACGGGGCCGACCATGAATCCTGCATCTACATTAGTTTTTCTTGTTTCTACATTAATACATTCATATTCAAACAATGAACACAATTTATACTCAAAAATGAATAGAAACCGATTTATAAATAATGCCACATCACGGGCTCATCGTGAGGTTTTTTTTCAATTCGATTATCAATATCACAATTAATGGAAAATTTTTAAATTGGAAACGACCATTAATCGTGCAGATTTTGGAAGGCAAGATGGCGGCGAGGTAACTGGTCACGATTACGTGCGCTCCTCGGTAATTTACGCGGATCTTGTGTTTTAAGAGCTTGTAAAGTGTTGAGCGTGGTTTTTTAAGGAAAGTGGAAAACCTGGAGTGGGTGGAAGTGTCGGTGAGGAGGGAAAAAGAAAATTGAAGGTGCTAGCGGGAAAAGTGTGGTGAAGACGCCGGGCCAGGTTTGGTGGTGAAGGGCGCGGGGGGAGCCCGGGGACTCCGCGAAGCAGTGCCGCGGAACCGGGGGACTCTGTGAACGCCCTCGGGGACAGTGGCTCGGTCGGTAAGATAAGAAGAGGAAGGCCTAGAAAGGTGAAGATGGTGGCGGCCGATAGGGCAGGTGGTGGAAACATCGATAAGTTTTTCTTTCGGGCCGATAAGAGAGCGGCAGTAGTGTCTGGGGAGGCAGAGGCGTTCTCGAAACGGGATAGAGTAGCCCGATCGCGATCGCGACAGGGAAAGCGCCAGGAGAAGCGTGAGGGGGGGCAGCGACAACGTCACATCCGTCGCGAGCGACTCGAGCATAGACACGAGCCCCGCATCGAGTATGGGGGAACCCGTAGCGAGCGTGGTGCCTCGCATGATGGAAGCGGGAACGCAGACCAAGGAAGAGGCCCCGCCGGGTGTGACGGGAGTGACGCGGGAGTCCATAGTGCTGGCGGAAGTAAGGAAGATGGAGGAAAGACTGGCGAATGCCTGGAGGAAAGGTGTAGAGGATATTAAGGAATCCATCAACCCGCTACCGTGTCGGTGCGAACAAATGAACAGGATTATTCGGGAACTGGTGGCGGAAGCGGAAAGTTGGAGGATAAGATGGGTGAACGACAAATGTATCTGGGATGAGGAAAAGCGCGTGATGGTCGAGGCGATGAGAAATCTGGAAAGCGGAAGCGGAATGGAACAGAAAGATGAGGAGGGTGAGAAGAGTGTGGGTGTAGATTCGGTGTCGGATGGAAACAATAATGTGATCGAGAGCGCGAGTGATGAGGGGAAAGGGCGCGAGTCGGCCGGGAGCACGACGCGCGGGGAACGGCGGGAGTGGGGAGAGGTCTTTGCGCAGCGGGGTAGTGAAGGCGAGTGCGGAACGCGCTCGGACAGGTCGTCGCATTCACAGGACAATCGTAGAGCGGACGAAGTACGCGTACGCGTAAGGGGTACGGGGGCGAAAGAGCGGCGCGAACTGAGAGAATACGAGGAAGAGGGTGGGAGGAGAAACATTAAGGCGCAAAGCCAAGTGATCCCGGCGAATTTCAAGAAGAGAGGGGAAGAGGCGGAACCGCAGAGGGCGCCAGAGGCGCTATCGGAAAGTGAGTGGCACTGGGAAACGGTGGAGAGGAGAAGGAGGAAGAAACATATAGTCGTGCGTGGAGCAAGGGGGCGGGCTCGGAGAGAACGATAGCCACGGAATTGTAAAGACTTTTCGAGGATAAATTAGGGAAGATCGTCAAGATAGTACAGGTGCAGCGGCTGGGAGGCGGCCCGGTAATAACGTTGGGCTCGATGGAAATGAAAAACGAGCTTATGAGAAGAAGAGCTAGTCTAAGCAGCTTCGGTATCCGGGTCGAGGACGATTTAACAGCGAGGGAAACGGAGGTCATGAACTGGATGAAGATAGAAGCAGGGAAGAAGAAGCGAGCCGGAAAAATCGTGTCTGTGGGATACATGAAAATGTGTGTGAATGGGGTATGGTGGTATTGGGTGGAGAGAGAGGGGAGGATGGAGAGAATGCCGTTTCGGAAGTCGTGGGGAGGGTTGCTGGGGGGCAGTCACGTGGAACGTCGCGGGAGTGCGGAATTTGTGGCAAGCGAAAGTTTTTAAAGGGGTTTTGATATTATTATGATGCAGGAAACTTGGTTGGACAAAGGGAGGGAAAAAGCTGTTATTAAAAATTTCGGGGGGGGGGCTACAAGTGGTGGGAGAAAGCGGCGGTGCGAGAAAAGGCGAAAGGCAGAGCGAGGGCCGGACACCTAGTGGGAATCAAGAAAAAGTTGTACGAAAAGTGCAGTGTGGAGGAATGGGCGTGCGGGCTCGTAATAAAAATAGTCAGGCAAAGGGTGAAAAAGGAGCTATGGATAATCGAATCGTACAACAATGTCGGGATAAAAAATTTTGTAGAACCGTTGCGAGAATTGGTTCAGGAAGGAGTGGAAAAGGGTGTGGCGGTGATTATTGCGCCTGACTTGAATGCGAGAATTGGAGAGGAACAGGGATTGACGGAGTGCGAGAAGTCGGGGGGTGGCGCGGGCCTCAGAATCTCGCAAGATAGGGTGTGCAATACGGAGAGGAAAAAATTACTTGACTGGTGCAATAGCATAGGGATAGCAATAGTGAATGGACGAACGAGAGAGGATGAGGATGGGGGGGATGACATTCGTGGGCAGGGGGGGGGGGGGGGGGGTGAGGGCTCTGTACTCGATCTGGTGATGAGGCGGGATGGTGTACTTTGGACTTTGTCTCCGCTTGACACCGACCGCTTTTGACTCGATACAGGCTTGACACCGACCGCTTTTGACTCATTCTCCGCTTGACTACGACCGCGTAGACCTTCGTTCGTGACGTCACCCGATTCCCCTCATTTCTCGAGTAAGCCCGAAGGCGCTTAGGGCAGTGGGTCTCAATCTTCATCTCTCCGTCCAAGCTTACTATAGTAAATTCAGTTGGCGCGATTTTCACGCACCGCGCCCGGCTATGATGTTTGAAATTGAATATCTCTTAAACATTCAACAAAAACCCTATGCGCGAACGTTCATGTTCGATTTTCATACTTTGCTTCTGTAAAAAAACTGAATATCTCCCTGTATATTTAGTTTTTTTACACAAGCAAAGTATTAAAATTGAACACGAACGTTCGCGCATAAGGTTTTTGTTGAATGTTCAAGAGATATTCAATTTCAAACATCATAGCCGGGCGCGGTGTTTTGAAAATCGCGCCAACTGAATTTACTATAGTAAGCTTGGACGGAGAGATGAAGATTGAGACCCACTGCCCTAAGCGCCTTCGGGCTTACTCGAGAACCGAGGGGAATCGGGTGACGTCACGAACGAAGGTCTACGCGGTCGTAGTCAAGCGGAGAACGAGTCCAATGCGGTCGGTCGCGAGAAATGGTGGGGATCGGTCGACGTCACAGACGAAGGCCTACGCGGTCGCTGTCAAGCGGAGAATGAGTCAAAAGCGGTCGGTGTCAAGCCTGTATCGAGTCAAAAGCGGTCGGTGTCAAGCGGAGACAAAGTCCAAAGTACACCATCCCGATGAGGCTAGAGGATGAAGAAGATGACCTGGTGGAGAAGCTGGAGGTGATGGTCCGAGACGAGTCGGACCACCTTCCGGTCGCTTTCTGGCTGAATGGTGAGGGGGGGGGGCGCTGAGACGAAAGTCAGGAAGAGAAAAGGGGAAGTGGTAGGGGAGAAATTAGCCTGGAAAGCGGAGGAAGCGGAGAGGTACGAGAGAGAACTGTGAATCGGGCGTGGCAGGAGATGGGAGAGGTAAGGGAGGGGTGGGAAAAGTGAAGGAGAGTCATTTGGGAAGCGGCAGGTCAGGCAGGCATGGTGAAAGTTTTAAAGAAAGCAGGGGGGAGGGAAAAAGCTGGTTTGACGCCGAGTGCAAAAAACAAAAGGCGAAGGTGTGGATGGCGTTTGAAGACCTTTTTGCACAAAAAATCTGTCATGAGTGGGGGCAGGAGGCAGAGGGGGCCAGACGAGGCGGTGCAGAGGGGGGTGGAGCACGAGAAGAGAGAGCTGGTGCGGGAGAGGAGACAGCTAAGGGAATTATGTAATAGAAACCGGGAAGAATGGTGGGAAGAAAAATGGCGGGAAATATGGGAGAGCAGAAACATGACGGAGTGGTGGGAAGCGGTTTCTAGATTCAGACCCAGAAGGGGTCGGGCGGGGTTAGATATCGAAAAACGTAAGTGGGCAAAGTATTTCGCGGCACTATTAGGAGGAAAAATGGTGGGGAGCGGGAAACCGGAGGGAAGCCGCTGCGCTGGGAGGGAGGGAGAAGAGGAGGCGTCGAGAGACCCAAAATTGGACGAGGAAATTAGCGAGAAGGAGTTAAATAATGCTTTGAGGGGACTGAAAAACAAAAAAGCGCCGGGGGAAGACGGGATAACGGCGGAATTTTTGAAAGGTATAGCTGGGGAGAGGAGAGAGGACTTGGGGAGAGCGCTGAACTAGATCTGGGAGAGAGGTCAGCTGCCTGAGGGGTGGGAGAATGGGAGAATCTTCCCAATCCTTAAGGCGGGGGATGAAGAGCAGGTCAGCAATTATAGGGGGGTCTCGTTGCTGAACCTAGGGTATAAGCTCCTTACGAGTATAATGGTTAAGAGGTTGAACGGGTGGATCGAGAGGGAGGGAGTATTGAGAGAAAGCCAGGCGGGGTTTAGAGGGGGCAGGGGGACAAGAGATCATATTTTCGTGTTAAGGTCGTTCTGGAGATACACGTATCAGCTAAAAGTTTTGACTGCGGCGTACAGTGAAACCCAATCTTATCCGATGCTGTCAGTCAAAAACTTTTGACAGAGCTTGTACACTCTGTGTGTCCACACACACAATCACATCTCATGCATAGATAGGGCCTCTACAAGCATAGAGCCCGCCGCTGTATTCGTGCCACAGCGCGATTCTCTCGTTTGAACGTGTACTGGTGTTTCGTAAAATCTCAACAAAATATCTTCAAGAAAAAGTGTGAAAATGTCATCTCAAAAGACATTTAAGGGTCGATTTTCGACAAAAAATGTATTTCGACACGTTTCCGCAATTATAAAGACACAAAATTAAACTCGTTTCAAATTCCCGAAATGTCCCTCGCACCCCTCAGTTTACTGCAGTGAACACTGTTGTTGTTTCGTCACAGCTGATTATGTCTCCGTTCCGTGTCGAATAAAATAAATATTTTTTGTGCGTCAATATCTCCGAAACTAAGTAGTCGAAAATTGCAATTTTTTTTCAAATCAATCCTACTACAGTTCTGCATACACGAGTGTTTTTATTTAAACATTGTAAGTTCCGTTTAGCGTCTATGATGAAAAATGTGAACCAAGTCCTATCCGTTCACGTGTTAGGCATAGGCATCGCGTACAAAAAAAACCGATTTTTCATTGCAGATATCTCATAAACTAAGTAGTCGATTGGATTAATAATTTAGGAATCGGTTCATAAAGGTTGTGTCTACACCACACTGAAATTTCAGGCCATTCCTAAGATTTCGGAAAAACTCCAGAACTACCTTAAACAGTCTGATAAATAATAGGCTGAAGAGGGAGGGGGGGGGGGGGAAACTCTACGTGGCGTTCGTGGATGTCAGGGCGGCTTTTGACAAGGTGGATAGGGGAATAATGTTGGATAAATTGTGGGTGAAGGGGGTAAGGGGAAAGATGCGCCAAATGATTAAAGGCATATACGGCTGGACGACAAACGAGGTAATCGCGGGGGAGGGTATTTCGGAGCGTTTCGCGACGGGGTGTGGTGTCAGGCAGGGATGTCCACTCAGCCCTACGCTGTTTAATCTCGTACTCGACGACGTAGATGAAGGGTGGGAAAGGAACGAGGAGGGAGGGTCGGTGATAGGTGGGGTCAAAATCTACTCCCTGAAATACGCGGACGACGTCGCGATGGTGGCAGAGAATGGGGAGGACTTGGGGAAAATGTTGAAGTCATTGGAGAGGTTCGTAGTCAGGGCAGAAATGGAAGTTAACGTCAAGAAGACGAAAAAAATTATTTTCGCAAGAAGGGGGGGGAGGAGTGGAATTTTCATGGCAAGGAAATTGAGGTAGTGAACGAATTTAAATATTTAGGACACTGGTTTGCGACGAGGAACACGGGAAGTGGCCATATGAGGATATTAGCGGGGAAAGCGGCAAAGGCTGCGAACGCGGTATGGGGGGTGGTAAAAAGAGCTAAAATGGGGAAACTGAAGGACCGGATGATCCTAATGGATTCGCTGGTGAAAGCCGGAGTGCTTTATGGGGTGGAGATATGGGAATGGAGGAGAAGAGAGGAAATGGAAAGAATGCAGGGAAGACTAGTGAAACTGGCCCTGGGGGTTGCCAGAAACACTCCAGACTACATCTGGAAGCTGGAAGCGGGCAGGAGAAGTATTGTGAGGGTGTCGTCTTGGTCGCGTTCAAATAGTTCGCGCGCTCGGTGTATCAGCGGGCCGCCGTGGGGTGTCGCGGGTGATGCGTACTCGGTTGCCGGCGTCGGTACGGCCGATCACGCGTGTTGCGTAACTGATCTCAAATGTGCGAGCGTTAAGTTAGTGGCAGTCGCCGGTGATACCTCGTCGTCGAGGCACCTATTGTATAATTTGCATGGTGGCTATGAAATGTGCGGCGTGTACGGGGTATGCGTGAGTTTCTGACACCAAAGATAAGCGTAATTATGTTTTTTATCGCTATCGTATCCCCTTGTCTCCGTGTAATGTGTTGGAAGTCGTGTTTGTGTGCGTGTGTGAGTGGCGCGGTGCGTGGTCGATGTTAATCTTTTTGTCGTTGTATGCAGTGTAAACTCCCGGCGACTGTTGCATCATTTCACTCAAAATCGATCTGAGTTCGAGGAGAATTGGCACCGTCTGCTCTCTTTGGGTGTGAGCGAAAAAACACCGGAGTTACCGGACATAATTGTCACCACGTGGCGTCTAGCCGGTAGAGTCCGTCGGAGCCATCTTGTCGAGCCTGGGCTCGCATGGCCAGTTTGAATCCGGACGGTTACTCCAGCCAACATCGGACTGGGGTGAAATCCTGAAATCGTGTCACATCGGTGCCGAGTCAGAACAGCTAAGTCCCCCGACTCGAATTATTATTGTAAATGTGAATTGTTGATTGAGTGTGTGATTTCTCTATTGCGACATGTGCTCGCGCACATGTTTATTCCGTGCGTAAATCGTTTTTTTTTGTTTTGTTAATCTCTAGTGATTCTTGAGTAACTCTCGGGATCGTAATTTTCCTGTCCGTTCGATCGGAGTTGTTAATCACAGAGATGAGTGTGTGAATTGTGTGAATTATGGATGGATGCGTGAGGGGTTATGATGCGGCTCAATCGACCTGAGCTTGCGTGCGAGAGCTATCGTCTACCGTCTAGCCATCCTGGCTCGCTTCGCTATCTTCGAGAAGGCTAGCGGATGAATTTATTGACATAAAAACCTGAGACTGTGGTATTTGACACCATTCATAATTTATTGGTGTTATCCCTTTTGGGAATATTTTAATTTGGAGCGACGAGGAGAAATAAAGAATTTGTTACAAAGTTATATATTTTTAACTAATTCACCGGATAAACAAATCAATGTATTGGACCAACGGTAGGTGATAAATTGAAAGACCACTGATGTTTTCGTTTTGTTTTGTTACGCGCTACACGATAAAGTTATACATAATTATGTTGCACCTAATAAACAATTATTATCAACAATTAAATAATAAACAATTGTAAAAAACGACAAACGCTCATTTCGTTTTTTAAAATTTATTCTTTATGGAGGTAGTGAACGAAGATTTCTCTGTGATGAATCGCTTTTTTTGTTCTGAATCTGATAGATTAAACGGAGATATTTATATGAGTGCTAATTTTCTACTTAATCTTTGGCTTCCTCATAGAGAAATCTTCGTTCACTACCTACGATTTCGAGGAAGCAAATTGCAAGTTCCAACTTGCAGCTTGTTTTTGGAAATTTGAAAACGATACAAAATCCGATTCACGGCTCGAATCATGACCAAAATTATAGTTAAAGTCGGGGTTATAGAGCTCGACATTCCTCCGAAATTTGAGGACCGTAGCTGAAACTGTTCTTGAGTTATACATCTTGGGAGGTCATCTTGAACGTACATAATAATTCAAAGTGTCCTAAAATTCGAACGCGTTATTCGGTTTCTACCAAATTTAGTAACAAATGAAGCTGATTGTTGGTTCAAGCGTGTGCATGAATTTGAGCACGTTCAGTCGACTATTTTCCAACTTGCAGAGGTTCAAACTTCGAAATTTATAGATGCTATAAAATTAGATCCACTCAGCTGATCTTCGCCAAATTTGATATACATCACTGCTCAATGATATTCTATACTCGTGTAAATTTAGAGCTCGATTGGTTAAAGTTAACAAAAGTTATAGCGACAAATTTGATTTTTTGAAAAATTCAAAATATCATAAAATCGAAAATTATCGATGGATTCGGCCCAAATGCAATACCAACAAACATTATATACAAATCTCTTTGTCAAAAACTATTTAGATAAATATCTCAAAATTTGCGACAGTTATAGTGCGTACGTCCTTTTTTTGGAAATTTGAAACCGACACAAAATCCGAGTGACGCCTTGAATCATGACCAAAATTATAGTCGAATAAGGGGTTATAGAGCTGCACATGCCTGCGACATTTCCGGGGTGTAGCTGGAACCGTTCTCGAGTTATACACGTTTGACTTTTGGGAGTCCATTACACACACACACACACACACACACACACACACACATACATCCGGACATTTTTTAAAAATGTGTTCTCTGGACGTTTTAGAACATTCTGAACATTGTGACATGAATATCTCGAAAAAAAAAATGTTCACCGTCACATAGCTTCCTCTATCAGGAAGCAAAAACGAAAAACGCTCATTTTTTTTTTAAATTTATTCTTTATGGATTCCTTCGAAAAAAACAAAAATTTAGAGACCTTACAGAGCTTCGTCAGACGTTTCGTTCGGAAATTGGAGCTCTAATGTTTTCATTTTACATCAAACGTGTTCTTCATGGAAAAAAAACCATAACTTTCAAACAAAACGTCAGACCGAGCTCTGTAAGGTCTCAAATTTTTTATTTCGTTTTAAGAATCCATAAAAAAATAATTTGTAAAAATAAAATAAGCATTTTTAGTTTTATACAATTATTAATTATTTAATTATTAATAACAATTGCTTCATACGAGCAACATAATTATGAATTACTTTATCATATATAGAGTGCAAAAACAAAAAAAAAACACGAATAGTTTTTTAATTTATCACTAACCGTTGCTGAGATACATCGGATTGTTTAACCGGTGAACCCGTTAAAAAGCTGTAACTTCTGAACCAAGTCGCTGCCCACTTCCGGTGATGTTTCAAAATTATCGTTCTAAATGAAGGAATTTAAGAAAAAGAAATGAAAAAATTAAATAAGCATTTTTTGTTTCATTTAACTTTTAGTTTTTAATTGTTAATAAATAATTGTTACATTGGCGAAAAGTAATCATAAATATCTTTATCGTATAGAGGGTGAAAAAACGAAAAAAAACCTGTGGTTTTTCCCTATATCATCAACCATTGCTGCGATATATCAATTCGAATGACCAAAAACAGTCAATGGTTGAAAAACTTCATTTGACTGTATCTTAAAAGCGGGGCTTCGAAATGAAAAATCCCGAAATACGTGTCCCTTTATTTTCGACATATATTCACGTAAAAAATTAGCAGGCAGAAATTTCGACCCAAGGGTCAGAGCTGTCTGAGTTGACGTGGAATACCTCATATATATATTAATATTAATATTTATAAATTCAAACATTCATAAGCTTTCCAATAGTGCTTGCAGAAAGTTCCTAGCGTTTTTCATCTCAAAGTTGTCGAAGTTCAAAGACGATTTTTACGAGCACGTTTGTGGCCTGATAATGTTCTCCGGTAGTGTAGAAATTGAAGAATTTTTTTTTCAATGCAAATAAATTATATAATAATAAATATAAAAAAAGTTCAGGTGCGCCTTAATATCAAAATGAAGCGCTAAAATTTGAAGGATCTCGATTTTTTGAGGTCAACATTAAATTTTACAACTTGAAAAAATTAAAAAAGAAAAAAGTTAACAAACAAGTGAAAAAAGAAAATTTACAGGTACGCCTTAATATCATGATAGGGAGCTGAAATTTGGAGGATCTCGATTTTGGGAGGTCTCTACAACTTGAAAAATAAAAGTAAAAGTTAAAAAAAAAAATTCACCGGCAGGCCTTAACACCATATCATGATAGAGAGCTGAAATTTGGAGAACTTGTTCTCTTCGAGCTCAATTTTAGATTGTGTAAATAGGAAAAAAAATTTTAAAACGTCGATATGAAAATATTAAACATTTTTCAGGCGTCCCCTAATATTAAGATAGAGGGCTCAAGTTTGTAACATCCCGCGCCCCTAGCGCGAGTATGAACATGCGGCCTGACTAAGCACTATCTTGTACGCGTTCTGCGAGTCCGCGTAAGATCCGCGGATAGTCGTCGATCTCCTAAATATACCATACGCCGCGTTAATAAGCTTTCGGAGCACGGGCTCCTCACCCCAGTTCCGCTCGCTTTGTAAAGTGCCACATCTGCGGCTCTCGGAGCCCGCGTAAGTGCAAAAGATTATACATCGTTCATAGCGGTATGTATTCACCGAGATAAATCTATAACGCAATCGTTTCGTCCTGAGCATGGCGTTGAGTGTCTGCGTCAATTCTGCAGGGCGATTGGGCCTCGTATGGGTACGAGTAACATCGGGGGCGACAATTATCATTGTCGTGGGTCCATTAATCATCTCATCGGCATTCCCGATCTCTGTATATTTCCCGAGGACACCGGGAGCTTACCAACCCATATGGCGACGCAATTTCGCCTTCGCACATAGCCGGTCGGACACCACGCCGGTATCGTCGCAAGATAAGTCTCGTCGCTTTTGCGAACATTTAAATTATTATCGTGCGTGAAAATTTCGCGTCTTCTGTCCCGCATCGGCAGAGCGCGTTCGTGTATTCGTATCGGTCACTCGACATTCGATACTCGGAGTCGGTGATTCTATCGCTAAGATAATGATGTGGATTGGCGCGGCTCGCGCACGAAGCCTGCACAATCCCCATACCTTTCGCGATGAATTAATCAATGTGTTATATATATGAATTGGTCGTATAAACTCGTGAATTCAAGATATCATGTATTCTTATAAACTCGTGATTTGGTTGGACCTGTCTATGATTGAATTCATGTATTGTCGTGTATAACTCGGCGCGTAATATGTCTTTCCTTATGTGATGAGATCGTGCAATATTTGTGACCATGCCTGTCTGATTTCGCGTAAATGTAAAATCCATGCGTTCGTTTGCTGCTGTAATATTTACGATATGTACACGTCGCCTATATAATACGCTGTCGCACCGTTACGTCGGCATATATTTTCGAGCTACAACCTCCTCCTGTCCGAAACCATGATCGATGAACGTAACCAAATTGAACCGAATTATATGCAAAAGAAAGAAATCGTGCAAATGAGCTTTCATCCAATCTGAATTAATTACTAATTAAATTATTCATTGTTAATATATATTGTGAACTACAATAAATTTATTACAAGTTTAAAGGTCTTCAGTTTTACGAGGTCAACTTTCGACTTCCGAAGAAGCATAAAAAATATATTCTTGACGGACCAGTATATGTGGGGTCCTCCTCGAAATCTTGCGATTGAGAACAGTTGGGTAAAAAATTTTCCTCCCCAATTTTTCATGATATGAATGAAGTAGACGTGTTTTTAGGTATCGATTCGGGTCACCCCAGCTCAGAATCTTTTCAAATTTTTTTAGGACGTAGTCCTTGATGACCTACATGTACCTGAATTTTTCCAGATTTTTTCGACCATTATTCCGGCTGTAGTAACTAACAAGAGGACTACATGGGTGTCGGATTTTTGTAACTTTTCATACTCATGGTACGTAAAGTTGAGACCCCAAATATGAATATGCCGAAGCGGTACGATGCCATACTTAGAAGCTCTCGAGAAAATCAACTTTGAAGTTTTGCGAGCAGCTTATGAGGACTTACGGAAAGATCCTTTCCAACTAGCCGAGTAGCCGAGCGGACAGCGAGCGGTACCAGTAGTCGGAAGGTACCCGGTTCGATCCCTGCCGTGAAGAATTTTTTTCTCATTTTTTTTTCTTTTTATTTCGAATACCTACGTATTTTAAATATAAAATTCATCAAATATATGCTAATGAACATAGGATCATGACCAATTTATCAGTTTTTATGAAAATTGCACGTAGGTTGAGCGGAAAAATAATATTGGAGCGCTCCTCTCTACGAAGAGTTATTCGACTAGCCTGACGCTTACATTACATTGAAATAGAAGGTAGCTACCAAACTACCAGTTGTCCTCTCCGGTCTTCGGTAAAATGATCAGGTATGCGTGGTTCGCTTCAAAACTTTGCGATACAAGAGAAATCTTCGAAAACGTCAATGAAGTTTGTTTCCCTATTGATATTTAAAAAAAACATCGCGCCTGTAAAAACGCAGCATTCGTACGGTGTGCTAGAAGCCGTGAAAATTATTGTTTCCGGTGTTTTTACGACGCTTATCACTGTGGCTCATGCGATACTACACCCGTTGTTTAAAAAATGAATACAAGCTAACTTTAAATAAAAAGCATTTCATTTTCTATCCGAGGTTTTTTCATTTTCGTTCCTAAAACTTTATTTTTATTTATTTCAAATAATTGTATTAACTCACGTGCAATTTTCATAAAAAATAGTAATTAGTTAATGATAATATGTTAATTAGCATATATTTGATGAATTTTATATTCAAAATACGTAGGTATTCGAAATAAAAAGAAAAAAAAGAGAAAAAAAATTCCTCACGGCAGGGTTCGAACCGAGGACCTTCCGATTACTGGTCTTGCTCGCTGCCCGTTCGGCTAATCGGCCAGTTCGTAAGTACTATTTCGTAAGTCCTTTCGTAAGCTGCTCGCAAAACTTCAAAGTCGATTTTCTCGAGAACTTCTCAATATGGCATCGAACTGCTTCGGCATATTCATATTTGGGGTCTCAACTTTACGTTCCACGAATATGAAAAATTGCAAAAATCCGTCACCCATGTGGTCCCCTTGTGAGTTTTTATTCTTGATAAATTTTTAGTATACTCACAAAATTATCTTGCAAATGTTCTGGGCACCAGTGGACAAATATAATGTAGTGAGTATACTAAAAATTAACCAACAACAAGAACTCTGAGTATAATAATAGTAGTCCACGCGAGCCCCTATTTGATATTCGGCCCTGGCGTGGTAAGCGAAGCGCTCGCGGAGACCCTCAAGTCGGGCTATCGCCGGTCGTCTTGTGGATTCCGCGTTTGCCTCTCAATGTCCTGCAGCCCCAGCTGTTATTGAATGCGCTCGAACGGTCACATCCGTGTTTGATTGTGCCACCTAGGAAGGAAGAGAGAAGGAGACCGATCAGCATTCCAGCTGCTTGCCAAAACCTTCGTCGAAATTTGCGGCTCTTTATGAGTACCACATTCTGCCACTCGCAGTGCAAGTGTTCCACGCCGGGTCATTTGGCAGTATGGTGGGGGTTCGTTTACCCCTCATGCCCCTCATTTTGCTTTAGGAGTTAAAAATCCAAGTTTGTTCAAACCTTATACGGTAAGTTTCTATTTTACAATGTAGAGTTACGAAACTTATTAGAAAAAATCTTTTCTATTTTTTAACTTGCTAGTAACACGTAATGACGCACGTATACATGTATGTTTTAACGAGTGTGCCCAAATAAGTGTGGCTCGCCACCGTAAGTTTGGTAATTGGAGTTATTGCTCTTCTTACGTTAAACGTTGATCTGTAAAGCAGAATAGATTTTATGTATTCCATGTAATGAGAGTATTTATGCACGAATTGAGTCTACAATTGTCACTTTCATACCAAAAATTCGTGGTATATTTTCTGTGTAGTTGGATTCGCCCCGTACAAGTCATACAACAACGATATTAAAATAAATTATTTTCTTGTATTATTCAGAAGGACATGCTAAAAAACTGGCAAAATGCTCTTGCACGACCCGGTAAATTATTTACGGAAAAAGATCGTATCTGTTCGAGACATTTTACTCCAGATCAAATTTGTTGACTTGACTTGACTTGTCGACTCGATTTGTTGACAAACAAAATGTTGACTATGTATAAAATGTACAAACAAAATAAATACTTTTCATAAACTGATGATGGTTTATGATTTTATTATGTTCAATTTTAGTTTCTCAAATATAGAGATAAATATACACACTATTTGCTGCCTTATGATTATTATTATATAAAAATTAGTTTTATATATTTACAAATAATTTTCATTATGGAGTCTGACGTTATGACTCACCAATTTTATTACTTTTTTTGTGTAAATGAGATCCAAAAATTAGAATAAATGATTAATATACAAATACAAAAGTAGTTCGTAAAGATGTAGCGGAATACATATTACAATTCAAGCAGATCAACGGTTTTCAATAGTTTACTATATTCATTGGTACTATGTATGTGAATAAATTTGGAGAAAGGCATTTTATTATCATCCAAATAAACGACCACCCGTTCGTCGGAGAGTACAGCATTTCTTTTCCTCAGTCTGTAATCTAGTTCAACTTTTTGAAAACCAAAGAATGATTCGTTTCCTTTTAAAAACGACCATTGTTCTGATGGCAGACAAATGGAGACCAAACGTTTCTGTAAATATTTGAAGGAATCTTGGTGGCTTTTATCCTTAGTGGCAATTGACATGACGCTTTTCCGTTGATAATCTGAAATTAGAACAAACTTATTTGTATACAAAATTCGTTATAACCTCAAAATATCAGTGTTACAGAAGAATGGGTAAATTACTTGTTATGACCGACTTTTACTTACCTTAGTAATAATTTTAATTGTAGTATCCGAGAGGATATGCAAATGCACGTATTTCTTCTCGACTTAACTTCGCACACTGAGTATTATGAACGTTCAGGAAAGATTAATAACGTTGAAAATCTTTCGAGCAAATCAAAAGTGTGATACTTTTTGGAGCAAATATAACTGTGATGGCTGCCCCAGTTGTCGTATCCTCACCATGCCACCAAATGACCCGGCGTGGAACACTTGCACTGCGAGTGGCAGAATGTGGTACTCGTAAAGAGCCGCAAATTTCATCGCAAGTTTTGTAGCATGGCGATCGGTCTCCTTCCCTCTTCCTTCCTGGTGCCACCCGTTGGATGCGGCTCTCCCCTCCCTCTTGAAAGTGTGGGACATTTGGGACGGGCCACGCCCACTTTTTCCTCGGGAATGGGAAGTGGTTTACCACCAGAGAATAGGCCTCTGTACCAATCTCCCTACTCATCTCTGGTACTTGTCTCGAGACGCTACCGCGTCTCTTGACAGTGAAAATAGTATATTAAGCCACGAGTGCGGAAAGCCGGTCATTGGCCACTCGGGCGGCGAAGCCGCCCGAGTGGGTGATTCCGGCTGCCCGCACGAGTAGCTTATACTATTTTTCTTCACGAGTGCATGAAGATGCTCGCACTAGTTGTTCCTTTACCGTTTGGAAGATACGTGGTCTTCCACGGTTTTTTGATTATCCACTCTAGCTTGCGCAATTTTCGAGATATCTGGCTAAAATTTGGTACAAGGTCGCACTATTATTGAAAGATGTTTCGTATTGAATTTGGGCAAAATCCATCGAGCCATTCATATTTTATGTCGTTTTGAAATTTTTCAAAAATCGACGTGCGTGCTCTAGCTTTCTCAAATTTTGAGATATCGGATCAAAATTTGGTACAAAGTCGCACTATTATCGAAAGATGTTTCGTATTGAATTTGGGCAAAATCCATCTAGGCGTTTAAATTTGATGCGACTTTCATTTTTTTAAAATTTGACATGGAATTCACCATATATTTATTCTGGACTAGATCGATTTACGGACCGTTTTTATTTAAGAACAAGGGTGCAAAGTCGAACTTTGCACATTGCTTCCTCATAATTTTTTACATTTGCCAAAGCTTCCTCTATGAGGAAGCCAAAATTGATCGACACAGTTCCTCATAGAGGAAGCTTTGGCATATTAAAAAAATTAGGTGGAAGCAATGTGCAAGGTTCGACTTTGCACCTTTCTTCTTATTTAAAATCGGTTCGTAAATCGATCTAGTCCAGAATAAGTATGTGAATACCATGTCAAATTTTTTTTACGTGATTTTTGCGTGACTGTATCTTCGCGAAAAATTATCGTATTGAGATGAACGAAAAAACATTTTCAAGTTCGACATGTCGAGTTTTGAAATCTTATGATGGAATTTTTTTCTTGGCCATGGGTCATGGCACAATCAAGAGAAATGTCGCTAAGAAATTTTTTTTTTTAATTTTTCGTTTTTCACAGTGGTCCCCGGGCTCGAGAACATTTTTTCTGACTCAATTAATACCATAGTTACTTAGCCTGATTCTTTACCTTTGATTTGATTTTTTTTTTGTACGACAATTCGTCGCTGAGATATCAGCCGGTGAATGAAAAAACATATTTTTTCGTTTGATCATCGATATCTCATTAACTGGTAATCCTATAGCAAATCGACCTTCAGTTTTGGGAACTCAAATGAACTGCGTATAAGGTTTAATTATTGTTTTGAAAAAAAAAAATTTTCCTACCCTTTGCATTGACTTGAAAAAGATGCAAAAAAACCACTTTTTCTAGTTATCTAGAAAACTAACCAGTACCTTGCAAATATCGCTGAAAGTACGAATGTTCGTGGGTGCCACGCTACCTCAATATATCTCCAATAACCCTGTGAAATTTCCATTTCATCGGTCGGTCCGTTTTTCGACCCCGAGGTCGCAACCTTTAACAAAAGTTGATGGAACACCTTTTTTGCTCTTTCAACATCATCGGATGATTATCGAGATAAAAACCAAAAAACAATTTGCTGAAGCGTGATTTTTGCGGAATCTGGGCAGCCCTCAATTAATACAATTAATTTCAACTCGATGAATTACGAAACGCAAAAAAAGGAATTTCATCAAAAATGAACGGATACTGTTTACACTAAATTTTCTGAAAATTTTCAAGTGCGAAAATTAAAAAAATGTTTTTTTTTTCATTTTTTAAATTAAAACAAGAAATTTTACAATAAAAAATCAGGCTAAGTGACTGTGTTGTTGATCAAGTCAGAAAATATTTTCTCGATCCCGGGGACAACTTTGAAAACGGAAAGATTTTTGAAAATTTGTTTTTACGAATTTTCTCTTGATTGTGCCATAATCGATAAGCAGGAAAGAAATGCCATCATAAGACTTCGAAACTAGACATGTCAAGCTTGAAAATGCTTTTTCATTCATCTCAATACGACAG
>CAXAQZ010000618.1:150000-167982 GCA_963971145.1 Sussaba pulchella | reverse complement strand
TTCGTCGTGAGCAACGTGAATTGGCGTTTTGTCGGTAACGCGTTTTTGGCCAAACGGCTGATTTTCTTCTTACAAATTGATGTACATCGGTGTCGGAAGTCACAGAGAGGGTTTAGCTTCCATAATATTTATGATCAGATCTCAACTCGCGGAGATATTAAATGTACAAATTTGAACGCTTTCGAACGTTTTCTTCAAATCGCAATTTTGATCGGTTCGACTGCATGCATTGCGCGCTTCACGGCATCGTCAGCTGTGACAGCGCGTGTGTAAGTGCAGTGGAACGTATCCGTGTATTTTGCATCGAGGCTCTGGACGATATCGCTGAGTGCGAGAGAGACAGCGCGATTGGTCGATCGTTTTAACCTCGAAACAGAACTTTCAACGGAAATTTTTTTTTTTTCTCGAGTGATTCAGAGTGAACATTTTTTATCAATTGATTTCCCGTATGAACGATATTTTTTTAAAGAGTGCATTTTCCATTTAACGTTCAATAATTAGCTAGTTAGCAGGATTGATCTACTGACGATTTTAACAAGCACGTCGAATTAATAATTCTGGATACTTGTATTCGGGCGTGAAATTGAGATGTATGTGAATGTGGAGGTTAGGTCGGATGACGTGGTTATGCCCGGTGATATTGTTTTATTTATGGCCATCAACTGATTTCACGTACGAACGATATTGTTTAATGAGTTCATTCTTTTTTATTCAACGTATGATAATGTTATCAGGATTGTGAAAAACGTGAATATTGATGTTCAGCTGGACGATGTGGTTATGCCCAGTGATATTGTTTACCTCGGTGGAATTGGCAATTCGAAAGAAAAAAATTGTTGTCGGATTCAATTTTTTTTACTTTATCTTCCAACCGACAAAACTTTAGACACAGCGATTTGTCAGAATGCACAATATGTATATTTGTTTTCATTATTTTTCCTATATGAGTCAGGTCCATTTCGAAGCTGCATTCATTCAATGTTCACCTGCTCAAGACATATTCAAAACCTATAATGACTGGGAAGGACGAGCGGAATGCACTGGCATCTGGTCAAGGCTACGTCGAGCCGCGCTCGAAAACTGTGCAATGCGCAGACATTTGGTCTAGGCTACATAGAGCCGCGCTTATAATCTCCATAATGCACTGCGATTTGGTCAAGGCTGTATTAAGCCGCCCTCAAGACTCCACGATGGGCTGACAATTTGTCATGGCTACATGGAGCCGCGCTGAACAATCACATGATGCGCTGACATTTCGCTGAGACTGTACTCAACTGCGCCCAAGGACAACCAGCATGTGCCGCAGCTAGTCGATACTTTCAAAGTCTTGTCTCATCAAATTTCTATACAGTGGTCACGTTTTACGATATTGAATCGATAAACAATAGTACATTATGACACTAGTAGGAAAAATTGTTTTGTGACGTGGACGTCTTGTTCGAGCCAAATGATTCCAATCATTGGCGGACGTGGAGAAAATTATATCAAATTATCTTTAAAAAGTATGAAATAAAATAAATTTAAAAAATTTAAAAAAACTCCCGGCTGGAGTAAAAATCGAAAACAAAAAAAATTAGAACGAAAAAAAAGTAATCTGATCGAAAGCATGAATAAAATTCATGAATCTAAAAAGAATACAACAAATTAATAAATTTAAAATGGAAAAAACAAATTAGTGAAATTAAAAGAATGAAATAAATAAATAAATTCAAAAAGGATGAAATAATTCAAGAAGTCATCTTAGTTTATTCGTAGTTTGAATTATGATCGTTCGTTTGTATGAGTTCAATTTTTTGAATCGTGGTAATTTTCTCACTGCCCTCAATTCAGTCGGGAGACGTCATTCATTAACCATAAATATGATATAGGATATAGATGTTTGACAGTGCAAAGAAGACGCCATTAGATAATTGAACATGAAGACGATCTGGATTTAGATGTTCGACGATACGAAAGAAAACGTCTCCCGACTGAATTGAGGGCAGTGAGAAAATTACCACGATTCAAAAAATTGAACTCATACAAACGAACGATCATAATTCAAACTACGAATAAACTAAGATGACTTCTTGAATTATTTCATCCTTTTTGAATTTATTTATTTATTTCATTCTTTTAATTTCACTAATTTGTTTTTTCCATTTTAAATTTATTAATTTGTTGTATTCTTTTTAGATTCATGAATTTTATTCATGCTTTCGATCAGATTACTTTTTTTTCGTTCTAATTTTTTTTGTTTTCGATTTTTACTCCAGCCGGGAGTTTTTTTAAATTTTTTTGATAAAAGCACGACAGTCTATAGATTACCGAGTAGCGTCACCGGTAACGTTGAGGATTATCACGCGGTCGGCCCGGGTTTGATTCCCGCAATTTTTTTTCCATCCAATTTTATGTTTTACGGCTATTGAGAATTTTATAAATTCCAAATTTGTGTTTTTGAAAAATATGAACTCAATCCTCAAGCTGTGGGAGCTTTTTCTTCATTTGTGGCAAATTTTTGTTTTCGTAATTGAAAGAAAGAAATTTCCGCAATATCGAAGAAGGTTTTTTCGGAGTCTTTCGCTTGTATTAATGCAAAATGATTTGATTGTTGAGAACTTCAAAAAAGAAGATTGAACGGTGGAAAAAAAATCATTTCATTTGTTACAAAAACCGAAACGATCGAGGAAGGCTCTCTCGGGCACTAGTGATGGTCATGTGGTGCGAAAGCTATGTAAACATAGCTAGAATGTAAATAAAACGCGCCGTTACGTGTTGACGAGCTATATCTAGTGTCGATCGACTACATGCATAATACGCCGGCTCGTTTGGAATCTGCAGACTGGCCGTCACGACCAGTTGTAGTTTTGCATTTCGCCACACCACGACCGAAGCGTATTTACGTGCGTGCGAGCAGTATCTATTACCGACCGACGACATTCGTAATTCGCCGGTTCGTTTGGAATCTGCAGATCGGCCTTCACCACCATTCTTCGCTCTCCCATTTCGCTACAGCACAACCGCCGCGTTTGGCCACGCCCATTTGCGTGCGTGCGCGCGCATTCATCTATTTCTGGGTTCCACATTTCGCTACTACGTGGCGTCGCTATTATTTTTCAGGACCCCGGAAAAGCCAGCGTTCCACATCTCCCTACTTATCTCTGGGCTGTGTTCTGAAACCCAACTCGAGTCAACTATAGTATAACTATAGTAATAGAATTATAACGACGCGAGTTAACTATAGTTGACTCGAGTAGGGATTCAGAACGCAGCCCTGATAAGACCGTGTCCACAAGTCGGACCATCGGAATCTGCAACATCGGCCGTTACATTTACCGTTTTTAGTTTGCAGCTCGCCGCTGCGGGTGGTGGCGCTGCAAAAATTCATCGCAAAAACAGGCTCGACTTTACATGTCTCCTCTAATGTCTGGAGGCAGTGAGGAAGTAAGATTTGAAGAGAGTGGCACAGGTTCCCACAGGGCTGCGTTCTGAATCCCTACTCGAGTCAACTATAGTTAACTCGCGTCGTTATAATTCTATTACTATAGTTATAATATAGTTGACTCGAGTTGGGTTTCAGAACGCAGCCCTGAGAAACGAGCCAAGACTAGGCTAAAAAAAAAGAAAGTAAGATTTCGTTACAGAATAAGCTTAGGTGGTGCCACCCGACTGGTTCCACCTGATATTTAATAAAACATGAAAAGGCGAGAAGCATTAGAGTTGAATCGTTCGGATAATTCATCGTCCCAGGCATTCAGACGGGCTGAGAGTAATCTTCATGGAAAACTGAAAAATTACTTTCTAACTCATTACGCGCACTTTCTAGTACCGGGCTGGAACGCCGGCATAACTCCTATAAAAGATCAGTGGGATATTGACAATGTTATGAGACCTAATAAAGAATATCCTTACATCTGTGATTTACCTAGACCATTACTCCCACCAGTTCAAGTGTCGAAAAAAAGTAAGTACAAATATCAATACCGAGTCGTGATAATCACAGAAAATTCCGATCGAGTGTTATTCATATTGCATTGTCATGTTCTGGATTTTTTTCTACTGATAGATGCCGACCCTGCCCTCCATCTTATTGCCACTAAGACACAGATACATGATAGGGCCAACAGAATCTTGGATTTCTACCAGAAATACAAAAAATGTATGCATTATTTATTCATTACTGCTAAATATATTCCTTTATGTCTTGAGCAATATGAGATGTGTTGTTTTTGAGCAAGATATTAGGAGATAGTGATTTGAAGATATGATTGGTACTCGATTTACTTAATCACGCGTTTGATTTTTTTTCCACTTTGCTCATGCAGCTTTGATATCACAACCTCTCAAACGGGACATGAAATGGAGAGGGGATGATGGCTTTATCAAAACGTCTATACCAAGATTTGCTGCTGATTTAGCTGTTATGAAGGAAGTTGATCCTGACCCTTACTTTTCAGGGGTATAATTTCTCTGAATATGCTTCTAAAACATTTCCACTAATCTTAAGATAGTTTTGTATGCATTTAAAGAAGAAGAAGAAAATCATTATGCATATTGCTCTTTGGTCTATACAGGAAAAAAATGTCTGTCATCCATTTGAAGCTGGTGTTTTAGTCGGATCCTGTTGTACATTTTTTTAAAAATAAGTTGACTTGAAAAAAAGTTTCTTACCAATGTTGTATCTTGCAACTGTTAATTATAACTAGCAAAACAATTATGACGCTTACTGTTTTGCAGCTTGTCCTTTCAACGTTCAATACATACACAGTTTTTCAACATATTGTATAACAGAGAAATCTCAACAATGGTAACTAAATCTTATACAAACAAGACAATAGACAATCTGGAAAAGTTTGTAAACTTCATCCAGTTGGGCATGACAATGCCTCACTGATTTGTCGAAAAAAGAAAAGATATGGTTATCTTGTAGGATTGAATTTGGAACACTTCCAGAGACAGTAATAATTAGGGTGCCATTGTCACCTATATATTTCTCTTATACAAATTGCCTGCTCATGTGCCCTGCAGTGGTTATCATTAGAGTTGTTGTGCAGATGTATAAATGTACTGCTAAAAGCTTTTTTTAACCGTAAAGTTGTTTCTCCTGAACCCCTGGTGGTCAATTTGCTTTGCTCACAAATGTTTTTTTTGTCTTTATAATTTCTCATTGCTTTTTTTTCTATAAGAAAAAAATTATTTTTTAACAATCATATCTTGTGATATATGAGTCGCAAATACAATTACTATAGATTTTTTTGCTGCTTAACACTCAAGTTAGAACTCAACTTTCATGTACTTTTAGTATTACAATTGGTATTACACCGGTGGATCACTGGATAATGTTACCTTGGGTGGGAAAAATCTCTTATTTTTTCCATATATGGGAAATCTAGGTAAAGCATCAAATCATAAAAGTTCCCAGGGGCCAAGCATTTGATGCAAACTGATGAAAAAAAATCTACTTCCAGTTGCAGCACCAATAACATTAGAATCAAAAGGATTGTGGAAAGCAAATTTGTGCAGAGCAACCAGTTGTGAAATGACTGGAAAGGTTTATGAGTTGAGAAAAATAGTGCAGAATGAATCATGTCAGTGACTTTGCAATACTGCTAGCTATTGCCCGTGTATTAATGAAAAAAAATCAAGTAAAAACAATTTCATTCAGGTGGAATTTTGGCCAGATCGAAAAATCATTGCAGTTTTTATTCAGTCACGGATGATCATGAACAGCTCCAGGTACTTAAAATTCATCAACAATATTCGAAAGTACCGTTCGTAAGCGCAGACATCGACCCTACATCACCTAACAAATTTTGCACAATGAATGTAGACCGTACCATAAGGTTGTGGGATTTAATTTCTTGGTGAGTCATCGCTTATGAATTATTATTCATTGTTGGTTGTATTAACATGAGATCTAATTTAATTATCTCTAAATAGCAAGAAAATAGGAGGCAATACTCTTCAAACGGCGAAGAGTCTGGAGAATAACTGGGGCATTGTCAGATTCTCGAAATTTCATCCACATACTCTGATAACTGCAGATCGTTGTTGCATTCATTATCTCGATACTAGAGTGAGTCACAAATAAAAAAAATTAAGTTTCTATTGTAAAAAAATGCATAGTTTTACAGAGTACAATTGGACAAGGCTCAACTGCATGTCTTGATTCTGATAATACTTACATGCGACTGACGAGAAGCATCAATAAATATTGTAAAGGATGCAAATGGTAAAAATAAAAAAATGTAATTTTTTTTTAACGAGGTACATCATGTTCCTATTAAAACTCACGAACGATACTACTCTTCCTGAAATAGTAGACGTAGTATTCCCGGGGGGATGTGAATCGTCGTATACGCCCCACCTACCACTGCTAGCATTGACCGGTTCAATGTTCACATATATCGGATTAAATGGAATTAACGTGGGGATAATAATTTCAAGCCCATTGACTATAGAAAAACAATTGCAAGCTTTTCAGTAAAAAGAAATAGTACTATTATTAATTGTAACACTAGTACCAAAACCTGGGTAGCCATCACCGCTACAACCACCACAAGATTAAAAAATGACTTATTATTTGATTCCATATAATAGCAACCTTTTGGACGGTCGGTCTTGACCCTGTGCCCCAAAGCCAATTTGGATAGTTGCGAGAGTCTATGCTTGGAGTTACCGAGTACAAGTGAAAATCACATTTACGTTGGTACATACCACAGCCTTCTTATCTGCGATCGTCGACTGAATTTGCACGATTGTGTGCAGCAGAAGTGGCTACATCAATTCAAAAGCGCCCCACTTTTCGGTTCTGTTAATAACAGGTACACTTATTTTTCACATGATCGTGAGATATGTTTTCGATGTTTATTTGGGTGTCATGTGGACCGAATAATGAATCTGCGGTTGGATGTCAAAAGAGGGGAGAAAGAGACGATTGTTTTGTCCAGTCAACTGCCTGGGGAGACAGCCATTATATCGAACACATGGGGCAGCTATGTGCACCCATTTTCTTACAAGATTCCGGGCACACCCCCGAGTATTTGCGAAATTATGAGGGAAGGTCAGCTGCGGGGTAAGTGCCTGGATCCCTCTTTGAGAAAAAAAATACAATTCAGCAAAGCTGGTACTGTGCTAGTTGCAGACAATAAGGGACTGTCGCTTTTTCTTCAAAACTCTGCGGGTATTTAAACTATTACTTATGAAATTGATAATTCTGATTAACATTTGTAAATATTAATTGTGATCAATCATTTCAGGTGACATCTTTTATCAGTGCATAACTCACGATGAAGTGCTAAACAAATTTTCCTTTGTTAATAGTCTATCGTATTACGCGATGGACGCTTGGGAAAAACGCACTCTACTGCAAGATCATGTGATCGAGCCTCTCATAATAACCGAGCGTACAAACATGCATCATGTCTTTGACTGTGAGTTGGAAACTACAATGCCCCAAGCCGAACTCAAAGCCTTCGTTTAATTCGACTGTTTTTCTATCTATCTTTGACCCAATCGTTTTTTTTTCATTGTTTGAAACTGCTATTTCGAAGAAATAGATGCTGCAAAACAGAATGCTGAAGGCTAGGTGGAAAATTATTTTTAACGTTGTATTACATCGATAATGACAGTATTTTTTGCCGTAAAGTCTTTAAGCACTGTCATATTCTGAAAATATCCTTGCCAAAATCCCCCTACAACAATTGGGTTATTGACAAGTTATGGTAATTTATTAACAAGATAATAGCTTATGAACTTATTAGAAAGATATATACACGAAAGAATTTGTGATAGTTGACGTAGATATTTCGACAGGCGATTAAAAAAGGTAAGGTAAAAGGTCATTTTCTTGCTCAATTGACGTGAAAAAATGTATTCTTGTGGCAAAATAGATATTAATGAAGTCCGATGCAGTTTATAGCGATATATATTGTCTTAGATAAGAATTTCTTGTTTAAGATTTCACCGACGAAAGCTTGATCATCGAGCGTTATTCACAGACGTGCGATTCGTTCCGGGATCCGAGCTGGAAGCTTGCGCTGGATGAACTGAAAGCATATGCAGACATACTGGCACCGCAATTAATGCCCGTTTGGGAAGCATCGCAGAATTACGTTACGGTTTCACAAACGGCAGTGCCACATCAAAAAGTTATTAATTGGTTGGAAATGGCTAGTCAAAAATATGCTTTAGAATTTCAGAAAAGTACCGAATTGATGCTCTCGCCCGTAGATGCTCAAGAGTTATACAGTCCGTCACAACAACCAAAATTTATGTCAACGGTGAATCGCGTGCCACAGGAATCTCATTATTTACCGATAAAAATTAAAACTTGCCGAAAGCGAAACGAGAAAAAACGTACATACGTTGCGGGTTTTTAGTTAGTAACATTTGGGATGCGTCGAACTCACAGATGTCACAGATGTCGCGACGATGTTAAGAATAATGCACATTTTGGGCTTTCAGAGATACCATATTCTAATATTCATAAATCGTAATCGGTTCTCCAAAACTAATTCCCACTTTGTATTAAACGAAATGATGTAACATTGTGCTCCGCATACAGACAGCATTTTTTTTTGTATCAACTAACGATTCCGTAAGAAAGATGGTTTCCACTTGGACGTCAACACTTTGTCGCTTTCACGTTTTTTGGATTCATCCTCTTCGATTTGTTGCTGAAATAATAACATATAATTACTCCGCATTCCTTTTGGGATATACTAATACCATTTTATAACATTTAAAGACGTTCACTGGTATCGTGAT
This sequence comes from Sussaba pulchella, assembly GCA_963971145.1. Lineage (NCBI taxonomy): Eukaryota > Metazoa > Arthropoda > Insecta > Hymenoptera > Ichneumonidae > Sussaba > Sussaba pulchella. The sequence continues at coordinate 159,234 of CAXAQZ010000618.1, read as the reverse complement.
AAGCGATTAGTATTTGCTTTAGCAACGTTATTTTTTAAGGAGGGTCGTTAATCGTAATCGACCCAAGGTAGATATCTAAATTATTTATATGTAAAAAAATTGTTTGTACAATTGTGCCCAACGTGGATGAGATCTTACACACGGTTCTCCAATTGCCCAGTTGATAGATTTGGTGAATCATAACGGAAAAGTAAACAATCTTTTTTCTCGCGAAATTGCCGAATACTAAATTCAAGGAAGTTTACTCGGAATGAATGTCGCCTTTCGAGATTGTCTGGTGTCGAATTTAAATACCGATTGATTTTTCACACTCTTTATTTTCAGTAAAAATGACAGATTCTTATCCACTAGTCCGTTTTTTCGACTAAAAATAATGAATTTATTTCGACTCGAGATTTGTTCCTGCGCTGAATGGATTTCTATTCGACATCAGAATGACGCGTGAAAATAAATTCGGTATTTGGAGTCGAAGAAATGAGTGAAGGAAAAATGACGATGACCATTCGACAATTAAACTTGCAATAATAATTAGTGATTTTCCACTTTGTATTTGAACTCTACAATAGAGGGAGTAAACAGTGACAAAAACCACTGAGTACTTCAACGGTGTATTTGTATAATTCTTCATTCTAACGCCCCCAACCCTGTTGCCCGTTCAGCAATTCAGGCTTCCAGCCGAACTGTCCGTTATCGGTTGTTGTATTCCATATTAAAGGGGCATAACCTACTGTCACTTTCCACTTTATTTCTGCTCGCCATTTCTTGGAAAGAGTGAGTTCTCATTGTTTCCCAGCCTCGTTCTAGTCCGCCATTACCGCATATTCTGTTCTAGATATTTTTCAATTCTTTTGGCTTCCCAGGTATCATGGCTGTTAAGAATTCTGGTTCAAGCTTCTCTGTAGTTTGCAGGTGGTCGCTCTTTTTGAGCGCCTCGTTATTTAATAGCATGATCCATGAGACTTTAATATTATATATTTATCCAATTTTTATTTTTATTGTCGTTTTGTTGACGCTCGTCAATTCTGTACGTTTCTCGCCAAACACCATCGTTATAAATTACTCACATTTGGAAGCGCCCATTACCCATAACATAAATAAAAAGGTGAGTTACCTTATATTTGCTGTCCCCTTCTCATGTACCCGTCAAGGTTTGCTCATGACGTATTTCTCGGATAGCTCTTCATTCAGTTTCAAATTGATCAAATTATTTTTACTTTCTCATAGATTATGCTATGCGATGAATGAAACAATTTTTTTCAGGTTTTTAAGGTTACCTGTTTAGAATATGCCAACAAATTCAGGAAAAACTATTTAGAGACGATGTGCCTGCGCATGTGTATGTTATCACCCGGTCAAATGTCTACGATTCAAGGACAGTTCGGGTTACAGCGTTTCAATTTCGCAGATATTTTTTCTGCACTTTCCATAACAAAGCATACACCGGTTCGGATTGATTGATCTTTGCACATTTCCAAAACTTGCCGGTTATATTTTGCCCGTCTGTTGAAATATCGGCCTAAGGAGTTATTTACAAATGAAGCAATGTTGATAAATTGTTTACATTAAAATTCGAACCAAGTTCATTAAAAAGATTGGATTTCAAAGGACTTTGAGTATTTTTACGAGTCGACGTTATTGCACTAAACCGTATCAGTTTCTACCAATCGAACTCCAATTTCCTTCGGGTAAGTATTATTATGTACAGTGCTGCTAAATATGGAATCGGTAGAAGCATCAGATTTTATACAAATTTCAAGTCTTAATTCTTCCTAATTTAGAAACATTCGACGCACAGAGCTATAATTGCAGACACGTGCATTATAACGTTTAACGACATCTGGTGAGAATCAACAGAAGCGCGTTCGGATTTCAGGACACTCCATTTTTGTATTCATAGGTGCCAAGGCTCGTAAAGATAAAGCCTTCGAAAGTTGTTAGTGAAAGGGCGCTTTGTTATGAACAATCACGGGCCATGGACTTTCTTTTTAGATTCACTAATTTTTGCTGAGATCAACATTTTTCATCATGAAATCATTCTTTCTATAGCCATAGCACAATATCAGATTCATAAAAAAAAAAAAGAAGTTATGATTTACATAGAAAATTATCAATACTGTTTTGGTTCGGTACATTTAAATAAAATATTGATTACGATATAGTCAATACCTTACACTTTGATTTTCAATATATATCAATCTCAAGAGAATAAGTTTTCGATCTACCAGTGAATGTGCCAAATATATTCGAATATTTTTTATTGCATTACTCACCAAGAGTTTGCGTTGGTTTTCTCTAAATGCTTCCAGAGGATTCTCGAATTGTCTGTAATAATTGAGCACATCCCTAACGTCATCAACGTTGCTCGCGAGTATGACTGAAAAACATTAATTAAATTATCTGTTATGTAATTTGAACTGGTTTAATTAACTTCAGTCATATAAACAGCTTACTTTTGAGAAAAGCAGCTAGATCATAAAGTGATGTATCATCGTCATTGCCGGTCCATCGGGGAATCTTCAGTGCATTTTGTGGGTGTAATTTTATACTGTCGCTATTCCAATCTACGACTATGACCTATTGGTTTGGAATTATTAATAAACATTGCTGCAATTTGAGTGATATTGATCAATATGTTTTGTTCCTTACTTTACTAAGATCGCGATTAAGCGCATCAAGGTCTTTTACATGGTGCCCATCAACAAACCGCGTCGCATCTCTGACCAATCTGTACATTATGAATCCTTGGGGATCCAATGAATCAAGAATCGGGAACACTGTCTGTCAGAATATTTTTGACCAATATTTATGGAATAAGAAATCGGGAGAAACGGAGATGATTTTTTTTTGGTAAATATTCTCGGTAAATGTTACCATTCCTTGCTCTGCCGTGTATATAACTATTTCAAACTGCGGCGGAGCTACTGCCTCGAGAAATTGGTCAACACCTGGGCGTTTCTTGAATCTCCAACCAGTTTGGTACTGCATGGAATCACTTCATTGTGCTACAATTTTCTGTTATTCACAACTACTAAGCCATGGAGTCCATAACGGAATCCATAATGGGAACCGTAATGGAATCTGTTATAGCTTACTTTTTACTCATTTTAAGATAAGAACTGCGGGTAACCAATAACTTACCGTCCAATCAGGATGTACCAGAACGTCAGTCATCTCTAAGATGAGCGTGTAAGGGGGTTGCATATATGGATGTTTCAGTGGCTCTGGCAACAGCTTGTCTCGACTAGGTTCTTGGACAAACTGAAATTAATTTATTTTTATGTTTAAATACAACTGTTTATTACACGTGAAATGGCAGGCTAAACAATAGACTGGTTTTAAGGAAAAAAAATTTTCCCGAGATTCTCCACATTTGAAGTAGATGCTATGACAAGACTCCTGTCCAAATTTGAGCTCAATCGGACCATTCTAAGAGATTCCGCCGCGATGAAATCGATTTCGCCTGTGATTAACACGTGAGATAATTATTTTTCCAGTAAAAAGCGCCGCATTCGGCCAATATAAGGATCCGGCCATCGAAACTTACAACAGGAGGCTGCAAATTGCGGGACCTACTTTTTGATGGAGATTTTTTCACTGGTAGTGGTGCCCCCCCCCCCCCCCCCGAGAACACCGCGGTATCCGCTTTTGAGTCAACACTTAAGCGTATTTGAGTTATGAATTTTTGAAAATTGACGGGAACCCGGGTTTCTCATGGCCGCGTTCTGAAACCTAACTCGAGTACAACTCGTTCCTTCAATATCTCTCTCGCTCCACCGCAATCTTCGATGGCGCTATCTCACCCGCACCTTACTCGAGTTGACTCGAGTAAGGTTTCGGAACGCAGCCCATGTCGTCCCTACGAAAATCTTATGACTCGTATAACCAGCGTAGCCGAGTCAGAGATGAGTAGGGAGATGTGGAACGCTGGCTTTTTCGGGGTCCTGAAAAATAGTAGCGACGACACGTAGCGGCGAAATGTGGAACCCAGAAATAGATAAATGCGCGCGCACGCACGCAAATGGGCGTGGCCAAACGCGGCGGTTGTGCTGTAGCGAAATGGGAGAGCACAGAATGGTGGTGAAGGCCGATCTGCAGATTCCAAACGAACCGGCGAATTACGAATGTCGTCGGTCAGTAATAGATACTGCCAGAGATGAGTAGGGAGATTGGTACAGAGCCGTATATCGGCCATTCCGGCTGCTTCTTATTCGTTGGTCGTGCATAGGCGACGCCTCGTGGTCGACGAGGAAAAGACGCCGTCGTTTTTGCTTGTTTAGCGTATACTGGGTAGCCGAAAGCAAATTCTCGACCGCATTGAACCGCTCGCGTACGGGCATAGCTCGGAGTGGTGTGTGTGTGTGTGGATGTACAGGAAGGCTGGCTAGGATGTTTTGTACTAGACGGGAGGATTTTTGACGCCGCCGTGAATATCTCGTTTCGACAAGCGTTCTTGGCTTGCCGCGCAACGATGATCGAGCGTTGATGTATTTCCCTTTACAGTGTCCCCATACATCGATGTTTTTGCATTTATTTCTAACTCATTTTGGTTATAATTATATCGCATATTCTGTGAAATTTATGTTTTTAAACTAAATTGCTTAGCATATTATCGAAAAAATAAATCTCCATTGATGGCGTATATTTATGTAAAATTTCCGAGATAAACGATTATTGCAAATATTATTTTGGATTGAACACAAACCTTTGAAAATTGAGTTTGACCGGTGGAAAGCTTATAAATAATCGAGTCCATTGATATTTTCATATCAGGTATAACTCACAGCACTCATGCCTTCTCAAGAGAACACAATTCACACACGTTTGCACAATCTTTATGATAACTCAAGAACCAGCTAAGATTTTCCGTGGTTCTTGGGCTCAAATTAGAGATACTAAAGGTACTAAAGATACTAAAGGTAGAAGTGAGGCGTGAGAAATTTTAAATAAGAAAAAATTAAATTTCTCTATAAGTCAAAATCAAGATAGAAAATTTGGGAATAATCCTTAATGATGGAAATATATTCTTTTTAATATTAATAAATTCAAACATCCATAAGCTTTCCAATAGTGCTTGCAGAAAGTTCTTAGCGTTTTTCATCTAAAAGTTGTCGACGTTCAAAAACCAGTGATTTTTACGAGCACGTTTGTGGCCTGATAATGTTCTCCGGTAGTGTATAAAATTAAGAATTACTGTTATAATATTCTGTTTTAATTTTCATGTCATGATCAAAAGTTTTTTTTCAAAATACATAAAAAATCATTCGTTATTAATAAATAAATGAATTTGAATTATCATTTCAAACTTCACATCTTTTATATATTTCTACTAGCCAAAACAAAATGTCCACGGCCTCGCAGAAAATGTTTTTTTTCTGAAATCGGCTCTCAGTCAGTTTCGATGCTTCTTCGGCAATCGGACGTTAATCTCGTAAAATTAAAGTCCTCTAAAAGAAAGAAAAATAAATAATGAAATTAAATGAAATACTCACAGGTACGCCTCACTATTGAGATAAAGCGCTAAAATTTGAAAGATCTTGATTCTTTGAGGTCACTACTAAATTTTGCAACTAGGAAAAATTAAAAAGAAAAGTTAACAAAAAAGTGAAAAAAGAAAATTCACTGACACGGTTTATCACCATATCATGATGGAGAGCTAAAATTTGAAAAACGAGTTCTTTTTGAGCACAACTTTATATTGTTTAAATAGGAAAGAAAAATTCAAACGTCGATGAAAAAATATTGAACACTTTTCAGGCGTCCCTTAGTATTAAGATAGAGAGCTCAAATTTAGAGGCCCAGTCAATCGGGTCTTTCTGGAGGTTTCCGCAGCTGAGGACAGTTGGGTCAACATTTTTGCCCCCGAATTTTTTGCATCAATATATGTCGAAAATGAAGAGAACCGTATTTCAGAGTTTTTTATTTTGAGCCCCTGCTTTTGAGTACAGTCAAACGAATTCTGGACTATCGACCATGCTCCGTCATTCAAATCGATTTACCTCAGCAACGGTTAGTGATGACTTAAAGAACCACGGGTGTTCTTGAACGCTCTATACAATGAAAACATTTACGATTATGTTGCACAAATTCAACAATTACTCATAAGCAATTGAAAATTGAAAGTGAAATAGAACAAAAAATGTACCCTTAATGTAAAAAAAATTTTTTTTTCAATTAAACGGAATAGAAAACTTCAGCCACCTTGAACTATTTGGGCCGACGCTTCGTTTGGAAGCTATAGCTTTTTTTGTCATAAAAAACCCGTAAATATACGTATGCTATTTGTAAGAAATTTCATGAAAGAAACGTATTCTTAATTATTGAAATTTTTTTTTTCCCCAATACCTTGAACGAAAACAAAAATTTTGAAACCCTGCCGAACTTGGGCTGAGGCTTCGTTCAAAGGTTATAGCTTTTTGTTATAAAAAACCCGTAAATATACATGTTTTAGTAGTCAAAGATTAGATGAAAAAAAAAATATCCTCAATTATTGAAGTTTATTTTTCTTCAAATTCCTTGAACGAAAACGAAAATTTTGACACCCAGCCGGACTTGTGCCGACGCTCCGTTCTAAAGTTATAGGTTTTTTCTTGACAACCGGGTAAATATTTACGGATTATTTATGTCGAGTAAAAGCTATAACTTCCGAACGAAGCGTTGGCCCAAAAAGTTCAAGGTGGCTAAATTTTCATTTCCGTTTAAGAAATTGAAAAAAAAAAGTTTTTAAAAAGTAAGTAAATTTTTTCTTCTATTTAACTATATATATATGAGCAAGTCCACCAATTCAAGTACCGGTTTTGGCCGTCGATAGCAGCGATCTTTTTGTAACTTTGAGAAACGGAAGCCCCCATTGAGAAAAGAACTCTGAGTTTTTCTTGGGTTTTTCCCTTCGTTATTGTCGCTGTAATTATATGGGTAATTCTGTGAATTTTTTATGTTTTTCTTGTTTTTATTAGTTTCTGAATGTGTTTTGATAGGAAAAAAAATTTGACTCGACCGTCTTTTCTATGTAAAAAAAGCTCAGCTTTTCGAAAAAAATACGAAAACATTTTTGGGACTCGAAAAATTACTTAAAATCGCATTTGAAATATCAAAGTCAATTTTTCGCAAAAGTATATTTAAAAAAAAATGTTCAAGTATTTTTCTCGAAAAGCTGAAAAATTTTTACGTAATATATGTAAAAATCAAGTTGGGACCTCTTTAATAACTCGTTAAATCACCAAATGTATGACAAAACATCTAAAACCTCAATTTATATTTTCTCATTTTGAAATGATTCATAATACTGAGATCAAGAAACTAAAATGATTTGATTAGTTGATAAGTTTCTGCAGGTAATGACGTCGTTTTATTTTATTTTATCGTATTTTAAAGTGGCAACATTCTCAATTTTGTAAATGAAAAATTGATCATAAAGGTTAATAAAAGATTTTAAGAATATTCTTCTAACGTTACGTTATTGAGTAGTCATTATAGAAATAAATGTATATCAACTGTATCGTCAAAAAAATTATCAATAATATCCTTTTTCAATATCGAACTAATCTTACCTCACCCTTAAGTTGTAGATGGTGCACTTACGAAACTAACAGCGTCACCACATGACTCTAAGTTTCATCTTTGATCATATGGTTTTCATGTATTTACGGTGAACACGGTTTTACGTCACTGTGCAATTGTAGTAGAAACATCAATACGATTCATTTGAAAATAAAAAAATATAAATTGAGGTTTTAGTTGTTTTGTCATACATTTGGTGATTCAACGAGTTATAACAGAGGTCCGAATTTTATTTCTGCATATATTACGTAAAATTTTCTCAGCTTTTCGAGAAAAATACTTTCAAAAATTTTTTAAAATATAATTTTGCGAAAAATCGACTTTTACATTTCAAATGCGATTTTGAGTAACTTCTCAACTCTCAAAATTTTTTTTGTATTTTTTTCGAAAAGCTGAGCTTTTTTCCATAGAAGATAGGTGGTCGACTCAAATTTTTTTTTCTATCAAAACACTTTGAGAAATTAATAAAAACAAGAAAAACATAAAAAACTCACAGAATTACCCATACGATACCCAATACAATCATCCAAGCGAAAATAACCGAGGGCAAAATCGAAAAAAAAATCAGAGTTCATTTTGAAATGGGCGCTTCCATTTCTCCAAGTTACAAAAAGATCGCTGATATCGACGCCCAAAACCGGTACTTGAATCGGTGGACTTGCTCATATAGAAATATACATATATATAATTTTCAGTTCATATATATATGTGATATTATATATTATATAATATATGAGGCATTCTATGTGGTTTCGAACGGTCAAAAAGTTGTCCACTCTTAAAATAACTGAAATTTTGTCAAATTATTTAATTATATGAAAGAGTGTACATTTTTTCAAAATTTTTGGATCGCATTTTTTTGAGTTTTTTTAAAATCTCGAAATTTTCTAAGTACCGTTATTTCTTGAAAGCATACGATTAAGCAGAAAAATGTTTCAAACAAAAAAGTTGCATTTTTACATAAGCTTCTTGAAAATTCATTTTCCTGAATTTTTCGGGTTTAAAAAATGACCATTTTCATAAAAAATATACAGAAATAATTTTTTTCGGTCGGTATGACATTGTCGATTTATCTCAAAAAATTTCATAAAATACTCCGAAATGTGCACAATAGACACGTATTTTTTTAAGATGGCTCGACTAGTCGTTCTAAAGCTATGCTATATTTTATTAATAAATTTTTTTTATTTCTTTTAGAAAAATCAATTATTATCGAAAATGATACCCTCCCAAATTGTTTCTATCGAATTTTGAGATCAAGAGTATATCGACAATAATAATATTAATGCTTTGGCGCTTATTAGAGCATAGTTCATCGATATCGTAGATGGAACTCCATCGATCTCGTTCGAAAGCTACGCTCTATAATCAGTCGTTTAAAACATTCAATGATTAAATTAATAATTGTCTATCGTAACATTATATTTTTCCCTTATTGTTGTAAACATTAATCCACATTTCAGAACTGGGAAAAAGAGAAGCATCTATCCTTTTTTTCCCAGTTCTTACATTGTGATAAATGGGATTGGAATTACATTGGGATTATTGGGATTAATGTTTAGAACAATAAGGGAAAAATATAATGTTACGGCAGAAAATTATTAATTTAATGATTGCATTTTTTGAACGAGTGATTATAGAGCGTAGCTTTCGAACGCGATCAAAGTACTCTTATCT